>JAPYZO010004374.1:0-11361 GCA_030522905.1 Torymus flavipes | reverse complement strand
AAAAAAACCAATTAACTGAGTGCTATACAACATCACATCATTTTCCACATATAGTAATATTGTATTTATAAAAGTTTTTCTAATCTTTTTTATTAAGGTTGAATATCTACTTTATATACGCTAAAATAATTTATATAACGACAAATATTAAATCATTCGTTACGCTCTACTACCATTCAAGATATTTTAAATCCAACATTTCCTTATTCTATTCTATATCTAAAGTGTCCTTCTTTGAAACCTATTTCTACACTTTTTTTCACGAAGCTTTCCACCTACTTCAACTTGCAACTTGAAGTTGAACTTACACCACTTTTGCTAAAAATTATGTATGCCTCGCACTGACACGTGGCTAAAATGAGCACGTGGCTAAAATGAGCATGTAGCTTCCCTTTCACATCCATATTCTAGCACCTCTTTAATCACCACTGCGATGAAAAGCCACGCGGGAAAAGCTACGCGGGAAAGCTTTTCTTTTCATTGGGGAAAATGGAGTTCGCTCGCTTGTGGTGTGTGAATCACGAAGACTCGCTTGCTGGTGTGCTTGGCTGTTGAATGTTTTGTAAGCTAACTTGACCCGATCTTAAAAGACGCGGAGCCCGAGTTAAAAATAGTTCGAGCGGCGGTGGCGGCTGCTCTCGCCGCTGCCGTAGGCGAAGCGTTTTCGCGCACATGGAGAAACATCGTTGGCGACGCGGCGGCGTACACGCGATCGATTTGCTTATTGGTGGTCCGGGCGACACCTGCTGCCGCGTCGCGTGCGAGCGCGTCCCCGCTGCAGATATGTACATATATAGGGAGTGGTGAGGAAAAGAGAGTGAGAGAGAGAGGGAGAGAGGGAGAACTAGCGAGGAGTGAGACAGAGGATGTTTTAATTATTGGCGTGAAAGCGCAAGCGTGACAGCTGCAGAAAGATGGTGCAGCGCTGGTTATTCAGGCGTGAAAAATCTACTCTTTTTTTTGAGTTTTTTTTTGACGCGACGGCAAAAATTTATTCGTTGGAAATAATTTTGAAAATCAAAATTTCCGAAAACAGGTTTTACCAGTTTCTTAAATATATTAAAACATAATTTTTTACAACATATACACTATTCCAACGGTATCTTCATTTTATTAACTTCTGCCGGAAAAAAATTGTAAACGAAAATCGGAAAACAGAGTGTGTATTGTATTTTTATAATTGACAAAGCGAAAGTTGTTTGATAAACTAGAATCAACGGGAAAAACTAAAAATAATAATGAAAAGCGTAAACTTTTTCAATTCCGAGTACCATACTGTATATAATAGGAATTCCATATAACTTTTAATTGGTCATAAATTTTTCAACCAAAAATTCGCAGCTCGTGCACTCGGAACGTTTCAAATCCGATTCAGTAATACGGACTTTGTCGATCCAGTTTATTATTATGACGGCAACGCGCCAGCTATAAAAATGATAGCTACTCTAATAGCTCGACAGATTCGACTGATTAACCCGAACTGCGGCGAGTACTAAACGGCAGCAACGGCGACGAACATTGTCGTACAACGAATTTGACACGCGCAACACTAAATCAATCTCCCACGCTCTCGCTCTCTCTGCCTCTGCATGCCCGCACGCTATGCATCACGAGCGAATTATCCCCGTACGAGTATAACGGACATGCGTGCAGCATTTGGCTCGCCGCTAAAGCTGCGTGTCCTTCTTTCGGCGCTTGCGCTAATCCCTATCAATAATGTTTCAATTCGCGTACATACTATACCCGGTATATGAAGATTAACTGGCGTACTGGCCGACCTTGTGCGTATACAATTCTCAGCAACGGACGAAGGGTAGGAAAAAATTTACGACCCCATTAGCGAGTGCACGCGCGGACGCTCGCCAGAGGCGCAACAGACTGAGGGCACAATGAAGACATTTGGCACATAGCATGTACGCGCGAGAGAGAATATTATCATTTGGCCGCGAGCCCGCGGATTTTATTGTTTGCTTTATACACGCGGCGTACTTATACGCGCGCACTCACGCTGCTACTTGTTACCGCTGTGTCTTCACGCGAGAGCCTTTCTCTCTCTCTCTCGAGGGAGAGGGAGAGGCGCACAGTGTCGCCGAGAAATGCGCGTATAAGCGCACGCGCGCGGGGGTGTACCTATCTTTATGCGGAAAGAGCGAAAAATGCCGCGGGTGTCTTTTTAAAAAACGGAATATTACGTAGGGCGAAGCGTGAAATATGGTGACTCTACGCTCGCTCGTGTCTCTTCTTTTATTTTTTTTGCTCTTCTTTTACTACTTTTCCGCAGGAGCTTTATATCCTTCCCCGCGTGCGCACTTTTCTGCCTCCTCTCGTCGCGTCGTCTTCCTTTTGGCGTGGACGCATTATCTGGCCGTTGGGAATTCGCGCACTTTTCCCGCCTCGCTTGTGGAATCTCATTACGGAGAAGCGTGTTTCGCTGAATAGCATCGCGAGCAAATTGACGGTGCGGCGGGATGAAAATACAGTGGAGCGTGCGGTTATGAATATGAGATCGACCAGCTGTAGTTGTCAAGTTTAACATATGCAGTGATTTGTGGGGTATTGGGCTCTACTTTTCTCTATTCTCTTTGCATATAAGATTGTCAATTTTAATTTATATATAAGCATTAATATGGCTGAATTTTGGCTACAGAAGATTGATGAAATTTCTCGCTGCTACCATTAAATTGGTGTATAGCTACCATAAAAAATGTATGAGATATGCAGTTTTTACGAAAAAATATTCAAAAAGATTATATAAAAACTTTTCATTAGGTTGTATTATGAAATCAAATATACGTGGTAAAGTAGGCTAAAAAGCGGATTACCGTGTGGTAGACTCAATCTTTTCATAAATTTTCCAATTTTGTAAAATTCTAGGAATTCAGGCTTTGGTCTCATGAATTTTCTTTCTCCGAGAATCATTTATTGCTACATATACCTGAAGTACACATCACATTCATTTTTTATCAACTTATGCTTTCTAATAAAGACTCAAAAATGTTGACAATAAAAAGTAGAGTTGGCACTATATTAAAGAAAAGATCGATAAAGTGGATCGAAACATGATGTCGAACAGCATAGGAGAAGAGAAAGTAGGCGGGAAAATGCCAATCAACAAATTTTACGAGCCTCTGGATCGAAGCCAAACTCGCCCTGGCGGAGCTTTTCCTATGCGTCAAGAGAAATATAGCCGAAGTGGTCAATCGGACACATCGATCAACAATTTTTATACGTTTCTGTAAGCTTTGTAAATCAAGTATGCAGCAGGAGAAATTTAAGAATTTATTTTCCAAACGTTTGCGATCCATCATCAGCAATATATCAAGGATTGAGCTTCGAATGAAATTACACTAGCACTTCCAAGCATCATTCATTTCCGCGGTTCTCATTTGATACTGTCAACGAGCTTGATTCGGAGAAATGACGTTACTCGACAACAATGGAGCACGCACACACACATAGACAGAGCACACGCCAGGACTTTTCAATCATCAGAAGTCGGAGGAGGGCACGAGGCACACACACACAACCTTGGAGCAGCAGATCTACCAATCCATCTTATAGCGAGTATACGCGCAAGCTAGCGCCACAACAGATGGGTAGTCTCCACGGTGGCCTGTATATCCGGCCGATCCACCTGTGTATCTATTCATCAAGGGGACGAGCTGACCCGATACCTCTGTGAATGCGCTAAACTATCGATTACTCGGCACACTGCTGAGCGTTACGTTGGTTTCTAGTACGCAACGTTATGCAAATGTACTCTGGCTTATTTTTATTGGCTTGCTAGTACGGTTGATTACTTCGATGTGGAAAGTATATATCTTTGATATTTGTGTACCGGATCTAACTGAACTTTTTTGTTTGAAATAAATGTCGATTTTATACTTTACGTTACAGTGTGACAAAGGTTGTCTTTCCCTTAACTTTATTACTTTCTTTTCCTGTGCTCAAGTCGTAAGATCTATACAAACATTGAAAACAGGACTTCTATGGCAGTTTATTCAATCGTTAGATGTAGGAAGACATAAAAAACCTTCGCCATTGTTTAAACTAAGAAATTTAACGGGATAAGTAGCAAAGCTACGATTTCATTAGACACTATGTATACAGTACTTCATGCTATAGTAAAAATGGATAAAGATTGCTTTAAATATTCGTTTCCTATATAAAAGTATAATTTTTTGAAAAATTTCATTGACTTTTCATATTTATGTTCTTTATTTGCCACTTAAACAAACTAAAAGAGAATACTAACCCAAAGTTAATTACTAACTAAAAGATTTACATCTATTGTCTACCTCTAAAATTAAGCTTAAAATTTAATAAATGCAGAAAATTGCATTCTAGATTCAATAATTAATATTCATGGATGATCATCGATTTTATCAATAAAAATTTATGTAGATTACATCACTTTAAATCAAGTGCCCTTGAATTTCAAATCTTACAAGCTAAGGCACTGACATATCAAGAGCACTTGTTTGAATGTTTATTTCTGGTAATGTAAAAGTGGTTAGCGGTAAAACTTGACAAAGCTGACGATTGCGACGTCGTATTCGACGACGAATGCGTTATCTAAATGTGGATGTCGATATGCACACGGATCCATTTTCGGAGAACCTGTGCATGTGCAGTATTTAGTAAGGATTTAGTATCTAGTTTAGACAGGATTATTTGGGTAAGTCCTTGATAGGATCGATGCCATGATGGTAGATGTCCATAAAGGATATTAGTTGTTTGAAAAAAATCCTTTTGGTGCTCGGCGATATAACAATCTCACTCTACAATAGCAGATTTCCAATTTAAAGTGGTTTTGCTTCATGTACCAATTGTGAAGTCACGTGATTGATCGAAGGCACCGATCAATAAGAGAGCAGTGCTGTCGAAAATCAGTGTCGAGTTGATATTTGGTTAGAATTTATTGTCTTACAGTCGATTATATTTCATGACAATAATTTCATTATTTATAGGAAATTACAGTATCAAGAGTTCATAATGTTTTTTGTAGTCATTAAAGAAAGTTTTTATTACGAGAAACTTTAGATAACCTTTGGACCATTTTTATATCTGACACCGATATGTTTCTCCATACAAACATACTATTTTGAGTTTTTCAAATCCTAAAAAATACTTTGTGATATTTTACTCTACCTATATCAAAGCTTTTGAATAAATAACACTGAATCCTAGCTTTTACAAATTGCACGAGGCCAAACTGTCTGATCCTTCCTTTTAAAATATCTCACCGCGAGCTCATATCCCCGGCTTACTTCTGCACTTCTCGCGAATGCATCAGTCGTTCGCTTTCCCCAGAGGTACGCATACTTTTCTCGCAAGTGCGCACTCTGCCCGCAGCGCCGTCGAAAGGAAGAATCGTCGTCGCCGGCAAATCCGATAAAAAGGTGACGGGATGCATGAAATAACGTCGCTCGGCGCACTCGCGACTGTACGTATATAGCGAGCTGTATGTATATAGGACGTCGAATTTTTCTCCATCTTTCCGGCACGCAGTGCTAAAACGAGCTGTAATTGTCGAGAAATGATTGGATTTGGCGATGCGGCTAAGTGTGGCAGCGATTCTCGAGAAGCAGCTTCTTTCGCTAGGGCGACTTTTTTTTATTAGGGAGCTCAGTCGCGATGACGACGACGATGTCGACGACGATGATGTCTTCTACTTCATGGTTTATGTATGAATTTGAGCTGCGCCTTGCTCGGGATTATATTTTATGGAACGGAGCTTCTAAATTTCTTTTTTACGACTGGATGTATGTCGTATTGGTTTCCGATTGTCATTATGATGATCGTTCGGAAATGACGGGAGAGTCTTAGCAATGGCATGCAATAACGACTATTATAAAAATTAAGTTTATTACTGAAAATTATTCGAAAACAAAAAATAATAATATATTTTAAAAATTTGCGGGCAAAAGTTTAACTTTCTATAAATATGTACTTATAAAAGATTCATTTCTTTTTCGAATACAGAAAAAGTTGTTCTAAATACAATTTTGACAATCTAATTTAATTTAATTTTGTTTTTCTACTCATAACATTTTCTTTTACATTAAATAATATGTATTCTCTCAATTTGAATCGGAGCGTACAAGCTAATACAAAATTAGTGGTGTACTTACAACTGATATTTAATGAATTATTCACCAATTTTCAGTGGTTTTCACTGATTATAATATAATATTACCACTAATTAGTATCATTTGAAGAGTAGGTAATTGTTTTTAAATAATGCAAAAATTAACGATTTATAAATAAACCTTAATGTTATTGAATGAAACGAAAATTCGTTCATTACAACGACCTCCCGTATATGCTACCTATTTTCTGCTACTCGCGGACACAACACTATGTATTGCATCCAATTTCCACATCCCGTGTATCACTTTTTTAACGATATCGTCGTGATTTTCTAAATACGTGGCGTAAAATCATGGCTCTTTTGTTTCGAAATTTATAGACCGCGAAAAAATCCAAGCTGCCGTGGTCCATAAATCCGACGTCCGCGAGTCGCGCTCATTTATTCGTGGCTCCTTTAGTGCCATTCATTACCAGTGCGACGAGAATGCCGCTTTTTTCAGCGAAAGTCTATACCTGTGACCTAGAGCCTGCAACTTAAAACGTGAATTCTTACCTTATTTGATTTTATTCTGTATAATAAATAAATATTGTAGGGTTGAGTAGATAAGAATATTTTTATAAATCCATTTCATCATATATTTGGATTACATTTTCATGTTCAACTCGCTTCAAAACGTATCACATAATATATTTAAGCTTGTATGATGTACTTTTTGAATTTTAAAAGTATTTTGAAAATTGGTATGTTGCAATCGTGAGCTGTGAATTGACTTAAAGTATTATTCTGCTGAAATTTGAAACAAAGAAAAATACACTGTAGATATTTTCCAAGAAAGTTGCAGACCTATCAACTCGGAATAACAAACCTGATTAAACTCACATATATAATATATATATATATATACGCTATAAAAATAAACTGACTTTTAAGCTGATAAAAAATACAGGAAAAGAAAGCATCGTCAAGAACAAATGGCTTCCCTTAAAATAATAAATTTTAACGGTATCTTCTGCATTTTTTTCTCAAAAGTATAACGAAACATCCCTTTGCGCGAGATAATAAATTATAAAGATGTATTGCATCCTGCTCTCCCTTGTACATCTAACACAACACGGTGCTCGAGAACATAGACAATATTTTTTCCCTCATCTCTATTTAAAAACTAATAAATATTGTCGACCCCGTGGGCTCTGCAGTCGATATTTATCAACCGATCACGAAAAATGTACACAATACCGTTGGAATATGCAAATCTTCTACACACCTCTAGAGTATAACAAAACGCGGGACAAACCATCTCTAAATTCCCCCGCGAAATATAATTCCGAATTAATGACCAAGCGAGCTCGTGGAAATCATAACATAAAGTACAATTCGGGCGATTTATTCCTAGGGCGGGAAGCAATAAAGCGGTGTTCAATGATAAATCAATTATCGAAAGTTAAAGCGCTCGTATATTTACCAGTCGACGCGTTTTTCGCGTAGAAGTGCAATATTTCGATTCGCAACTATACGGCTCCCCCGGGAATGTGTGCCGTTGCGACGACAAATCGATTGCGTAATTGAATTCTTTTCTAAAAATAACCATGCGTTTTCGCGCGTCGAACTACATTTGCGTTTTCATTCGCGATGCTCCCGCGTATACACTTTCCATAGGTCTTCATTGTGTAAATATGCTATGAGCAGAATTGGACAGTAGACTATTCAGATCTGTAGGTTTTCAAACTGGAATGTTTTGTCGGAGTGCATATAAAGTGGACATTTATGACTTCGAAGAGACCCTAAACCTTTCGATAAATTCAAAACATACAATCCAGTTATGAATTTTTCTCGCAATATTTACTGGGCAAATAATGCAATAATAATATTGTATTTTATAGTATCATAATATTATTAGTCGTTATTACATAAAAAAAAAATTAAACTAACTATCAATGAAAACTAAGTTTATCGTTGGAATATAGGTATATAACCACGTCATGACACACACACATATATATATATATTGACGAAGATGTTAACTTTTAAATGAGGTTTTAGGTTCTATAATATAAAATGAGACAACAACCCTGGTGGAAAATAGTCCAACTTTGTTGGTTAACATGTTAATCAAATGGAAGCATTTTGACTTAAAATCAACATCGAAATTTAATTAAAACTATTTAAAACTATCACTATATTTTAAAGCATCTACAATATAATATTTTCACATGTATAAACAGTTATTTATCGTATAAACATGAACATAAATTTTTAGAAAATCCGTAAGTATTTATAAGAATCGAAGAACAAATATCAAACAGATCTGAATAAAATATGTACAACAAATAATTATATTAAATACTTTAAAAAGCGAACAAGAAATAATATAAAATCCAAAAATACAACTAATTCACATAAAAAACTTACAATCTAAGACTCACTTTCCTACAAATCGAAATAATACATATCTTTTTGTAAAAAAAAAATACTTTTTGTAAAAATAAAAAAACATTTTTTGACATGTCGTATGAATTGATTCGCGGAAAAGATATCATAGGTTTTCGGTAAGTATTAATGTCCGAAAGTATAGAAGTGGTTGGTGGTAAAACTTGAAAATGCTGACGATTGTGTCGCCGTATTTGGCGACGAATGCGATGTCTAAATTTGGAGGTCGATTTACAAACGGATAGCCGCTTTCGGGAAACTTGAGCAGCATTTAGTACGGATTAAGTATCGAGTTTAAACTGTATTATTTGGAATTTACCGATCGGCAAATCCTTGATAAAGTCGACATCATGGGTGCTAAATTCCCACAAAGATCAATAATTGTTTGAAAGAGTTAATTTTGATGCTTAGCGGTAGAGGTCCAAACTCCAGCACAGCAGATTTACAATTATCAGTGGTCATGTACCACTCATGAAATGGCCTGATTCACGGACTGCTACGACCAATCAGAAAGCAGTTCGGTTGAACAATCAGAAATGAGCTAACATTTTATATTATAGCTATATTTTATATGTTATAATAAACCTGGAGATTCATATTTAAATGAAAATTGAGTAAAAAGACTATTTTCAATTGAGTCACAATATACCTAATAACTATTAATTTCACATCTATACGATTTTACACGATTAAAACCTCTGAGAAATATTTGGACCCATTGTTACACCAGCCAGCGCAATCTTCCATTAATCGAATTGCTCGACATTGACTCGATTTTAGACCGCGAGATTCGGCGGTGGTGCCCACGCGAAATCCGCCGCGCTGGCGCTTATACTTGCCCGCGCCTCCATACAAATACGTCAGCCGGCCGATTAATCGAAGCGTATGCGCATGACATTGAGTGCGGAAATCGCGTGCACGGCCCGTTAACCCATTTTATGCGACTTCCGCTCGCGTCTCGCCTGACGCACTCTCTCCCTCCTCTCTCTTTCTCTCTGTGTGTCGCGCTGCTTTGCGCTTGCAGTTTAACGTGCGAAACACGAGTGCGTATAATATCCTCTCCTGGGGATAGAGATAGGAAGAGAGAAAAGTGTAGAGAGAAAGAGAGAGAGATGATTCAGTCGTCCGTATACGCACGCCCGCCGTCACTTTTTGTTCCCTCGTTCTCTCGATACACGCGCATTCGCGCGCGAACGGTACGATGTACTTCACATCGGGGTGAGTGGAGCGCGAACGACGGAAACTGGCTGTTGACACAAAAGAACAGTCGTCGTCGTTTCGTGGAAAGATGGAGGGCGCGCGGGAGTTCGTCGTGTATTTTTTTTCTCTTTTTTTGAGGTCAATGTTTCTGAGAGTAAATTATTATTGTGTGCTTCGGCGAGCTGTTTGGAGAGAGAAGTATCGTTCCGCGAGGAGGAGTAGGGTCGGTGAACAAGTATAATGCAGTAGAAGTCATTACAATTATGAATACAGAGACAAGAAAAAAAAAAATGAAATTATGTAATTATACTGAAGTTTTAAGTTTACTTTATTCCCATCTCAATAAATATGGCCACTTTTTTCCCTGAAAAGCGGGACAAAAGTTAGATTTGTTTCTCTGTTGTAACAAATTTAACTTTTATGGGAAATATAACGATATTTCCCGCTTTTGCAAACAATAAGTAAATTCCATATAAACAGCTTAATATCAATAAATAATATACACTTAATATTAAAACTATATGTAACTCGGGAGAAAAGTCGACGATTCTCTCGGGTGATCACTGTGAACCCACCCGCGGGAATCAAGAGCGACTTTTCTCCCTTGTTACATAATGTACTATTTTGGTGCTGTTATTATTAGAAGAAGTTCTTATGCGCGCTTGTGCAGTGAATTCACGTGTACTTTGTAAAATGTGTTCTGGCTTTTACGTAATATTATTCAGAATAAAACAGTAAAATTATGTATTCCATTTTATTTTTTGTCGATACATATAGCATTATACAACGTGTGACATTAAATATAGCTAATCGATATCAGAACGAATAATTCAATTTTCGGCTATATTGGTCAGGTCGACAGTCAAAATCCCAGTGAAATCCGGAGATGAGGCCTCGAAGATAAATGTTAAGATTAACCTATTTTTGTATAATGCATAGCAATTTGCCAAGTTCGCTACAAACGTTTATACTCTTTGCTGGTGACCATTTCCCAATTGTTCTCAGAATGCGAGTCGTACTAAAAAATTGCATCTTAAAATTTTATTTTCGGAACTTTTACGTAATTTTTAGAGCGAATTTTACTTTGAACTTCTTTTGTGCGATGAGAATATGACCCGTGTAATGTTCCACTAAAATTTATCACTTTGAAAATTTCTATTTCCTGAGAAAACTTTTATTGTTACACGAAAATAGAAGTTTATTTGCACAATTTTTACGAAAATTCATAAAATTTCATTATTTTACTTTAGAAAACTCTCAAGAGTCCTTTGATAAGTTTCTTGCGAAGTACAAGGGTTCTCAAAAACTTTAAAGCTCTGTCTTATACTCATCAAAAGGTTAATCTACTGTATAGACCACACTACACATATATAGAATACAACTTCAAGTCATCCCCAGAGATTTGAAACTTCGATACTTAAAATGCTTTTCTACTTCTCTTCATTCTATACGCCCGCTACCACGAAAAAAAAATCAATCTCACGCGTATAACGAGCTCGAAAATTCAATCTTCGGCCGTACCTCAAATCGTAGCCACAACTCCGTGAGAAAAATCACCTCGGCACTCTCGTGTCGTCGAGATTAACCCATTTTTTGTGCGCGGCCCGTTGCTGGATGTTTCATCACTCCCTGCTGAGAGA
>JAPYZO010004373.1:0-18865 GCA_030522905.1 Torymus flavipes | reverse complement strand
GATGTTACGGTGCCTGCTGGCTTTAGATTATTGACCTACTTATCGTTTACGTGTCGAGCATGGGTACAAAGGGGAGCGAGGAGTTCACTTTGAAAGAGATGGAAAGTTCGCGAAGGATTGAAAAATTATCGAGTGAAATAATTTTATTGATACGGATGTTTTGCGATTTTGTCTTCTGTATAAGTTTGAATGATATGTAGATAGATATAAAATATTAAAAAAAAATATTGTTTACGTAAATTTTTCAATGTATAACATATATGTGTACATTGTAATATTTCTATATCACGTCTGACTAAATCTACTTATCTTCACTCTTACACGAAAAACTCTCATCGTAAGACCTAAGTTCAAGACGTACACATTCAATTACCATCATTCCTGATTTCTCGCAAATCAAGCCACAATAACCCTAAAACGCACTTGATACCACTCGCCTGAGCCCCTCCGCAAAGCCGAGCTAAAACGCAGTACCAACAACAGAGAGGCTAACGAAAAACACGGAGCGAACGAAGCGCAAGACAGGAGAGAGAGGAGGAAAAACGTCGGGGGCAACGGAACGCGTCCGTAAAATGAAATCCGCGTTTGCCAAAGCATTAGACTCTCTCCTCTCTCGTGAACAGACAGTCGGACAGGAAGATCATCCCGGTGGAAGACCGCTGGAGCGGAAGTAACGGGCGCGAGCGCCTGCTCCCGACAGCCGCCCGCCAACGACTTCGCCACAAACGTCTTTCTCCCTCTCTTGCCAGAGGCGGAAGTGGTTTTTCTCCTTTTTTCATCTCCGATTGTCGCGGGCGTTGTTGCACTTGACGTCCGCAATCCCGCGACGGATGACTCGCGGAAGGAGGGAAAATTATAAGCGGGAGAGGTGGAGGGGGTTGGTTTGGCGTGTCGGAGGCAGTAGGAGTCAGCCGAGGCGAGTGAGAAAAATCGTCGGGATGTCAGGTTCATGGAATGGAAAAGGAAGAGGGAGAGGAAGATTTGGGGTGCGTTATCGTGTCATTAACGTGCGGGATTGGTGGATTTGAATGGTTATCATTTTTTACGATTTAGTGGCCATTAATCTTGTTCTTCTGTGGGACACGTGTAGCAAAGATAATTGCTGGTTGATAAAGAACCTCGAATTTTTCGTCACATTAATTTCCTCGTAGAATCTCTAAATTTTACATGGACTTTTCTTAACAATCTTTTTCATTATAGATACTGCACAAAATCTTTAATCGTAATTATATTAAACTCTTGAAACTTGGTATCCGTCAAAGTATATATTTTCTGAATGTTACTTTCAATCATAATCCCCATATTTTTTATAAGAGCGAGTAAAAACACTATCAAACCAATTTTTTAAAACGAAACTCCCTTTATACCGAATCTCACCCTCACACGCCCACGCCGGCGTCATTTCAAAGCTCAAAAGTTAAAACTTTCTCCGGTAGATAAAGCACTATTTCTTCTCTCTTTCCCACACCGGCGCACACGCAACCGCTCGTAAAAGGAACCTTCCTTCCTTCCTATCCGCCGTAACGGCATAAAAAAACGGGAGGCGAGGAAGGAAAAAGAACCCGTAAGATCCTCTCTCTCTCTCTCTCAATCCATTTCCTTCACGTCGATGGCCATAACGTCGGATACTTATATCTATATACCTACACGTGTGTATATATAGACAAACGCGAGAATCGATATGTCGCCTTATGAGTTATGAAAACGCGGGGATTGGCTAGTGGTCTGGTCCAACCGGCCCGCGGGGCGACGGTCGCCTAGGCTATAGGGCGCGTGTGTTATATCTAGCCGCGCCGCCCCCACCGCGATATGGGCTCCACCCAGCGCGCGATAATATTTCCGAGGGGTCGACTGCTGCTGGCCGCATTTTTATGCTTGGCGAGGGTGAGGCGAAGGTCGCGCGATGGGTTATGGGATATTAGGCGGCGAGGGGCGCGGAGATGGCGGTGGCTATATATATATATATATACGAGGGATGAGACTGCTTTTTGTTCAATGCAGAGGGGAGAGAGTGCGAGCGGAGGATTGGGGTTCCAGGGGGGGTCGGTTATGGGTTAGGTTTATGGGTTTGTATTGAGGTGGATTGGATGGTCTTTTGCAGTAATGAAATCTTTATCGGGGGCGTCGAAAAATAAAACTTGGAGTAAAATTTGAAAATAACGTTTGATATAGTCGTTTTTTTTGCAAATATTTTCCGTAATATCAACTCAAATACCATTGATACATAAAATGACTGTTACTGCAACGGTTGTACGGTTACAGTTTTATAAATATATTTTCTTTTTTATTTCTTATGAAAGAATATTTCTAAATCTTATAAACATCTTCCATCACCGCGTAAATCACGTTGCAAAATATTCGAAATTCTCACCTGCAAGTGCTAATGTGCAATGCCGAAAATTAGGCGAGCAGCGTCGAGATTTTGAAGCGGAAGTATAGCGCACGCGTGCTCTCCACTCGTTTGCTCTTGCAGGCGAGATCGTGACGTCACGGAGAGAGACAGAGACAGAGAGAGAGAGAGAGAGAGAGAGAGAGAGAGAGAGAGAGAGAGAGGAGAGACCGGAAGGAGGAATCTTTGGGAGTCTTGAAGGCCGCCAGGAATGCCAACCCTCCGGTCTCATTAACATCTTGCGCTTCTGCGAGATCTTTCTCACTCTCAGGGCGCTCTCGCTTTGCCCCGGCGAAAAGCCGTCTTCATTCGCTGCTAAGCTTCGCGTGCGAGAGAGAGAGAGAGAGAGAGAGAGGGTTCATATTCTTATGAAATGGGTGTGTCGACGGTGCGTGCTATGCGAAAATGTTAATGTTTAGTTTTCTTGGGGGTAAAGAAATAGTACTCGATGGCTAAAGAAATCTTTAATTTTTTATGTATAAAAATTAAAATTTTTTAAATGCCGAACAAAAAAAAATATTCATCTTAATAAAATAAATTTTTATTCTAGTAGAAAAGTTCATATATTACTATTTTATCACCTACTATGTAGATTAATAATATCGCATTCATCAATAGCATTGATCTCTTCGTTGAAGTATATTCGAAGTGTTAATAAAATGACACGTTGTTCGAATGAATCTCCGTAAATAGTAACTTTGTATGTACGAAAAATCAATGTTATCCATCTCATAAATAATTTCTCCATTTAATATAGTTTAATTGAAAGGCAAGCAGGTTGAATTCACGGATCTCTATTTCTCTCTCTCACTCACTTTCTCTTTCCGTCCAAAGATTGATGATTTGAAAACGTGTTCTCGCATCACGAGCGCCAGATAATCGAAGTGTTTTTCGACTATTATTGGAGAATCGGGTAATTAATCGAGAAAATAATCGAGAGGATGACTTGCTTATTTAGAATCCCGTTGAATTAGCCGTGTCTTCGGGGAGAGAGACAGTGAGAGAGTAAGAGAGAGAGAGAGAGAGAGAGAGAGAGAGAGAGAGAACAGCGACTGTTTTTGCTCGCTGGGGTCGAGTATTTTTATGAATTAAGAGGGAGGAAAACGCCTCCGCCTTCTGCTGCCGCGCTGGTCTTTTCCGTCTCCCGTCTTAGTCGCAATCGCCCGGCCCTTCTTTTTTAGAGCCGGTACTTTGTATTGTTATGTAAATTAGGGGGATTATCGTGAGGGACTTTGCCGAGGAAAAAATGTACATTTTTTTCTCATTCATTATTCATTGGACGATAAATCTAAAAATATGTTGATGCTGAGGAGTCGATTTTTCGCAAAGTAATTTCCAATGATTAAATAACAAAAATTAACATCCTGAGTTCCATTTTATTATTCACAAATTACAGATTTTCTTTAACAAGTACACCGCTTAATCGCGTCTTTTCACTCTTAAAGTAAAAATAACAAAAAGTTTTACAGAGATGAAAAGATACATCTAATTATAAAAACTAAAATCAAACAACAAAAAAAGAAGTAAATTAGAAACTCAATTGTAAATCTCGCAAACAATCATGTTTAACCGATCGCTTCATTCTCGCGCAAAGGCGACTCTTCTCACTCTCTCCTCCTCCCATTCGAAGAATCCTCGCTACTGCCGCGCTGATGCTGCTCCTCCGTGCATGCTCAAACAGTTTTACAAAGCGCCCGAAGGGAGAGAGAGAGAGAGAGCACTCTCCTTTCGCAGAAACGCGAAACTGACCGTCGTCGTCGACGTCGTTGCTCGCAAAAAGATCTCGAGTCCTCAAACGGAAAAAGGCCGGACCAGTCGGTTTGGCTCGCGGCCCTCTACACCCCCTCCCGCATGTGCATCGCGCGTCTATGTACGCGGAAAGGGAGTTCTGCTGCTACTGCTGCTGCTACGCAGAGCGAATTGAGTGGAGAGAAGTGCCGCGGGCGCGCGACAGAAGTCGAGGAGAAGAGAGCAAGAGTTGGAGAAGGAGAAGGAAGGGAAATCTTGGTGCTGCTGGGTGATTGCGAGAGATGGTGGAGTGGGGAATGGACGGCGCATTTTTACAAGGGAAGAATTTTAAAAGTTGAGTGTGTGTATGTAGGGTGTGTTGGGGAAGAAAGGTTGGAGGCAGTACTGCGCAACGAATTTTGTAAGGATCGAAATAAATAGAATGGTGTGATAATGTGTAAGTTACATAAATGTGTATTGATAAGGATGATGTGACGTGTATGTATATGCAATTCCCCCGAAAATTGCAAATCTTGAATATCAATATTGTAGCCACATAAGTTCAGTTCGTTTTGTAATTTACGTATATTAGAAAGTCTGTCATCAACATCTAATTCAGAAGATAAGTGTGAAAACGTTTTATCTCGTTCATTTCTAGTGATAAAGAACTCAGAAGTATAGTGCCTCAGCACACATAAATATTTTCAAATATAAATCTTTGCTCTTATAAAAATGTTTAACTGCATAGCTTGCCATTTTTTAAGACAATGTCTTGATTATTAATCAACTTTCTCGCATTTTCTTTCTTCAAATCTTCATCGATCTACAGAACTAAATTATGGATAGATAGCCTTTCCGTAATAACTTTGTAGTCTGATGAGCCTTCATAATTTATGTCGCAGTTTGTTTTTAGATGATCTCTATATCATACTAAAAATGCATCATCACCATCTATTGGTACTTCTTTTTGGTTATCTCACATATTTTATCTGATTCAAGATTTGTCGATAAATACAATTCTCCTACTTGATTTCTTGCATTTTCCAATACTCTATTTTCTAATTCTATATCATTTTTCGCCAATGCATTCAAGTGTTTATGAAAAAATGTCATTGACATACAATTCATATTTAAAACCATATAAAGCCTTTCTAATGCTACATACCCTAGCCCGATAGTAATGACTCAGTCAACCAGCTTTCGGTTTACAATATAATTTCCCTTTTTTTAAACTGTTCTTCTTTAGGACTCGAGTAACACTCACTTAATATACTGTCACAATCACCACATATGAATGAGACTAGAGAAGCAAAGCCTTTTTTTTTTAAATTATGGTTGTACATTTTTAGCCTTACGCTCATTGCAAACCAAATTTTCATACAATATTTTCCAATATGATGAATGGACAAGTAGGTAAAAAATGGAAAACAAAAACTCCATCATTTCTACCATTCTTCTCTTCGGCACTCTTAGTCTCTCCCATTTTTTTCACTTGTTCTCTAGAATGAGAAGCTAGTTAGTTCTTTATCGAGATTTTTTATACTTTATATAAACTATTTGTTTATTTATAAAGCAGATATATTTTAATTCAAAATAAAAACGGTATAAAATAACTATCTCCAAGATTACAAATCAGTGAAACAATAATTTCCCCGCCATCTGTCAAAGAAAGAACAAGATGTCTAAACCACGTTCCTTCCCTCCAAGGAACTTAAAAACTCGGGGAATATAATTGCCTTACCAGTGTCCCCGGATTAAAAAAGACGACGAACCAGAGGATGAAGAGAGAAAAAAGGAAAGGAATAAGTCTGATGAGTCCCTCTTCTTTGCGATCCCGCATAATTTATTTCTCGCGTTTCATTGTCACGCCGCCGCCGCGAATTATGCATCGTCGGGAAGCTGCTTGCTCTTCCTCTTTTTTCTGTTCATCCATGCTTCGATGCCCTCGCGACGGTCGTTAATTTGCCTGAGATGAGAGAGTGAGTGGGGGATGGAAAAAAGTGGCCAAGAAGGGTGGTCCTTTATTTTTACGATGTTGGGTTGTCAATTTTGGCAGATTTTAATTCCAATATTATTTTCCTGCGTTACTTCGTTCTGCAAAATTTGTTTCGTACGATAATTGATTAATACAATATTATTTTTCAAAAGTTTAGGGGGATATTAAACTGAGAATATATTCTAATGAGAAAAGGAATTAATATAAGACAATTCCATATTCATTCATAAATCGATAACTCCAAACTACTTTCCAATAAATTTTCGATCAACATTCCATTGCTACATTATAATCAATCAAGTGTACACTGTGCACACGAGCCATGTACTCGAACCCAACAATACCTTACATCTCCAACCCTTATCTCGTAAATTTCAAAGCAACCCATCAAGAAAAAAAAATCTCGCGACCCATCAACCAGCCTCTCTCTCTCTCTCTCTCTTTATCTATCTCTCCTGCACCTCTGGAAAAAACGATGGCAATTCCGAAGACGCGCCCTTGGAAAATGAAAAGTGACGCACGTGCTCGTCGCGCTCGCGCAATTCATCGCGAGATTGAAGAGACACACAGAGAGGGCACAATGCGCGCCTGACTCTCTTTTCATCCGAAGTGCGCGTACGCGCCGGCTTTTTCAAACAATGAGAATCCATCATCTTGACAAGATTGAAAGCGCGTAGTGGCGCGCACGAGAGGTGATCTCCTCGGTGTACATATATATACGCGAGAGGTCGTCGGGGGCGCCATGTCGGTGTTTTTCCTTTTTTTTTGCTCTTGTCGAAGAAAGTGCGCGTTGTTTGACCCTTTGCGGTTGGGACGGCGACTGGGAGAGAGGATGCGTTGGGATGGGTCGATGAGTACAATATGTCGGAGAATCGTAATTGATTAGGTAGGAAGTTTCTAGAGGACTGAGATGATTGAAGAAACACATATAATTGTTGTATTGATTTGTACAGACTTTGGCTTCCTATTTATTGTTAGGCACATCAAATAACAATAATATTTTAACCTCGCATGTTAGTTGTTGACCCGTACACTGTAACTTATTGTCATAAAATCTTCTTCTTATACGAAAGCTGTCAATGTGATAACGCATTCATCGATTTAACTTATTAAGCTATTTATTAGAAACGTAAATTCATGAAAAGACTCATTTTCAACACTTCGTCTACGTCATCCCGCTTATTCTAAAAATACCGACATTTTAATCTAATACCCAATCGCACCGTGCACCACCGCTCCGAAACGGCAGCTCAATAATACCAAAATTCGATCCGGTCATGTATCGCATCAACTCAAAAGAAACTATCCCGCCGCTGCAAACGACACACGCGCACACGCATACACACATCCACGCAACTAAACTAGACCAACCAGCGTATCGCGAAACAGAGCCGCCCGCGCGCACGCAGCCATCACTACGCCTACACACATATATAGAACCAAGCTCGCATAGGGCAGCAGCAGCAACAGAGACCGAACCTCATCCGACAGAGACGCGCTCGCTCGCTCGTTTCCGAACGCGCGCGCGCGGTCTCTATCCGCCTATTTGATGTTAGTACAACAGCGGCGCCGTGTTTGCGTTGAGGCCCCCCTTCCTCCCACCTCCTCCCCTCATGCCCTCCCCCATATTGATTGCCGAGCTGTCGCCACTGCACCAGCCAGAGCCAGCCAGCCCTGGAATACCATATCGTGTGCAGCAGCAGCAGCAGCAGTAGCAGCGAAACCGCGTGCGAGCGCTCTATGCCATTTCACCCTGGCGCGCGTAACACGCGAGTATAGAGCCTAACTTGTATGCGTGTGTGTATGTGTGTGTGGAGAGGTAGGGTGAGAGAGGGAGGGTGAAAACTAGATACGCGAGCGAACACGCTGCTAATATCGTGTGGAGAGGGGGTGGGGGTGGGACGAGAGAGAGAGAGAGGGAATGAGAGTACGTGTGCGCTAGAGCGTGCGAATTGCCGTATTGCTATTTCAATCCCTGGATTAACATTAAGTTAATGAAAGCGATGGCGCGCTGGGAGTACGCTGATATATATGTGTGTGGGGGGAGGTGTGCGGTTTTTCCGCTGGTCATTGAATTTCAGATGACACACATTTTTGCGAGAGCTGGTTTTTGGTGCGAGAGATCGAGCGAGCGAGCCGCCGTGCGCTTTGACGCGGATACGAGAGGTATTTGTCGGTTTTCCGCGGAATTGTCGTTGCCCGGCGATGTGGAAATTAATAGTTTGGCCGATGTGTACCGGTCGTGGTTGAGACGTAACTTTTAAATATATATTCATAGAAATAGAAAAATAATTATTGATACATGATTTCATATTTTTGTATTATTTTACTTGATGCTATTTCGTAAAGTAGGACATTTTTCATTAAGGGACAGAAAGGAATTGAGGAGGGAAATATTAAGTAGAAAAGGTAGATGCTCTAGTCAGACATACTATAAGATTTCTCAGAACGTTTTCCTGCAATATCATTGTATTTTATAATGAAATAATATTGATATATAAACTAACAACAGCATTGTTGAATTTTTACCCTCCAAAATGTCGTTCCGCAGTTCTCTAAAAGCATCACCGTTTTTACACTGCAACCCACGTACGTCGCTAAATCTCTGCTTTGTCCTTCGCAAAAATGGGCAACCCCAGCTCACCCTCTCATCCTCCACACATCCCTTCATCATCTCCCGGCGCTCGCGTGTTTCACGCTACGTATAATCCGGCGTCTTAACAAGGCGGCCGACATAAAAACCAGAGCCGAAAAAAGGAAGCGCGCCCCGGCTCACTCGAAATTACGCGAGCCCAGGGCAGCGGTATAGCAGCAGTTGAAGACGAGCAGTAGCAGAAACACGCGCTCGTATCTTTTAATTATTTAGCTAAATGGTCCTCGCGCTCGCGTTATAAATGCGCGCCGGACGCGGGCGCAGGCCGGTAGAAAGAGAGAGGGAGAGGTTTATGACCCTAAACCGGCTAACTTGCGAGCGACCGTGCTTGTCGCATAAACTGTAAAGGGATTTAACTTTCCTTTCACGACGGGGCGCGGGACGTTATTGCGAGCGTTTCCTCTCTCTCTCTCTCTCTCTCTCTCTCTCTCTCTCTCTCTCTCTCTCTCTCTGTCTGCTGTGTCCGCTTCCGTTTCGTTTCCGCGTTCGTTTATGTCGCGCTGTTTCATATTCTCCCCGTTCGCCTTTGTTTTATTTTATTTGTCGCGTAGCGAGCGCCGCTGGTGGTGGTGCGCGACCCACGCAGTACGGGAAAATGTCGGAGCGTCGCGCGGGTGCGCGCTGTTTTATTTTTTTTCATATTCTTTCGCGTGTGTTTTATTGCGTCTGTCGCGAACGCGCGTTGTGTGATCAAACGACGCCCCCCCCCCCTGCGTTTAATTGGTTTTCGTTTGGATAAATGTACAAGGGTATTGATCTTATTAAATTGGGGATTTCCGTTGACGTGAATTTAGTATCGGACTTAATATCTTTTTACCTACTCCTTTGAAATTGTTCAAATGCTAGAATATCGTAACATTGACAAAAATCTTCTAATATTATCCAGTATTAGATTGTCAAAATATGCCTATATTTTACATTGTTTCTTACTTTCCAAAGTTGAATTAGTGAAAAAATCACTAAAGATTAGTTAAAATTGCTCCATCGTAGAATAAGTGAATATCCCCTAATTCTACGGTGGAACAATGTAAACTAATCTTTAGTGGTTTTTTCACTAATTCAACTTTAGAGAGTATGAAATAATCGAATGGAAATTGCTTTAAACTTAATACATACAAATATTAAAAGTATATAAAATAGAAAGCTTGGAGAAATTTTTATCATCGGTTAAAATCATGATATTTACACATTTATGCAAACCACACCGTCAAAATTCATCATTCTTTTACCACAACCACCTCAAAATGGTCATTCCTCCCTGCGCGCACTTCTCATTACCCATCGCAATCTCTTCCGATTTTCACTTTCTTCCCCTCGGTCTCTCCCTTTTTTGTCGTTTCGCGTTAATACCTCCTCCTTCACCCCCCCCCCCTATCTTCCTCCTTTTCCCTCCTCTCCCATACTTGAAAATTCCACGTGTGTTAACACTCGCCCTCTCTCTCTCCCTCATTCCGATTCCCCGTTTAATTCCATCCGGGAGTCACTACTCCGGAAGTAATGCGTTTGACGCTTTGAGCACGGCGCGAATGCTCGGCGCGACGCGCGCTTATAACAAAGAGTAGTGGGTGGAGAGCGGCTATTGCCTTCTCTCCCGACCGATGCTCGGTACATACATACATACTCGAGCGTGGGCATCTTTGATTTAATTTTGAAGACCGGGGCGCGCGCGGCGCCTGCCTTTGTTGCGGCCCGTCCATTATCGCGTCCGATTAATCGTAAATTCTCGAGTGGTCTGCTCGGCTTCTTTTTCATATGGGCGCGCGAGTTATTGGACTTGGGCTTCGGGAAAGGAGGAAGGGCTTTTTATTAATTCGCAAATCACCTAAAATGAATGGATTTGCGTTGCTAATGGTACTGGTTTCCAGTTAGATTTCCTTTGTGCATGGGGGTCGTCTTTTTGCCAAATCATTTTACTTATCGAACTAACTCAGACCATTACTTACTAAAAATTAACAGTCTAAAATATTAGAATCATCACAAAGACCACTCCAAGTCTAAGAAAATCTATAAAGGAACTATAAGCAACTAAAATCTCCTCGCAAAATACGATACCCAGCCAGCAACCTTTCTTCACACCCACATCTCGAAATACAACACACAAGACTATCCACCCCTACATAAATACACGGAAGAAGAAAATGACGCGTGGGTGACAAATCAGTCGATTAAGCCGCGCTCGCGATACCTATACCCTAAGAGCGGCTGCCTCCGCACCGCCGCGGACCGGGCACCAGCCGTGCTACACAGCACCTACACCCACCTACACACATATATATATAACCTCCCTTCGCGGGGGGTGGTCTGCTGCTGCCGCTCGACGCGGGGAGAAGACGCATACGGGGAAGAGAGAGAGAGAGAGAGAGAGAGAGCGAGAGTAGTAGAGAGAGGGACAAAGGCGGCGGCGGCGGTGGCGGGGGAGAGAGAAGCAGTGGACGATGGGCAGCAGCAGTAGCATCGGATTCTATCTTCGCGTATTGATCAACGCCTCTCCGCCGACGCCGCCGGTTTCTCTCGCTGTGTCTCTGTCTGCCGGCGGCCGCACAGCTGCGCCGCCGCTGCTGCTGACCACTGCCGGACCGGAGGAGAGTATGTACGCGTGTATGTGTGGGGTGTATATGGGCTGTGTGGATGTGTTGGTGTGGATAGCGAACACACGGACGAGCAGGTGTGCGTCATTCGGCTGAGATATGTGGTTGATGATTTTTTCGGCGATAGGATGGGGGGTGAGATTCATGCCGATCGATTTTGACGCTTCTGGTATATAGGGAGGCGAGAGATGGATTTTGAAAGTTTTTATATTTCTTATTTCTTTATTTTGTTTCTTTTTTTTTGTTTAAATAAGTTTTTAAAGTAAATAGTTTGATTGAATTAATTTAATCAATAATAAATATTTTAGAAGAATAATAGGCTATGTCAAAATTGAAACGATGAAGTGTAACGTTACTAACACTTTTTATAAAAAAATAATAATTTTCATATATTTTCATTTTCAAAAAACGAAAATAAGAAAGATCGCATTACTACTCACTCGAAATCAGCAAAATTCGAACCCTCTCAGCACCGGCCATCTCTCACTTTTCCCTCCCATAACCTCGGCAACATGAAACCTCGATCGAGCATTTTTTCATCGTCTCCGGGGGGGCCAAGAAAGGGCCGATCGAGCGCGTCATTACCGTTCGCCCGCACGTTCTCAATTCGTCAGGGCGCGACGCCTCCGCTCGCGCGTTCCCGTAAACTTCCGAACTAATCTAATTTACGACCTGCAAAACACTCTCTCGCGCGGGCGTTCAGAACTCTCTGAGTCTGCACTCTCCCTCTCTCTCTCTCTCTCTCTCTTACTCGCTGTCGAAGATCTAAGCAATCACACCGGGGGTTACAATGTCGAATGTGGATAATTCGTTGTGTCGGAGTAGTCGTCGTCGGTTCGATTTACTTAGTCTTTCGTGAGAGTTGACGCTTTTTTGCCATCGGTTTTGTCATCGACGGCAAATTGTGTTTTTTTCCTTTTTTTATTTTTCTTTATAAGTTCGTTTTCTTATACTTGGCGAGCGAAATTAGACTTTTTGCATTATGTTTTAATGGTTCGTAAATGCTTGTTTCTAGCGCGTAAAGGTTGTACCAAACGTTTGTAGTCACGAGTGTCGTAAAGGGGGTGTTGACATGAGAATTTTGCACACGCTAACTCGGCATGAATAGTCGAATTTCTCGCACAGCTTTCCAAAAAGTAATATACACAAGCATACGTAACATGATTACGATACTAGTTAAGTGACGTACTATTCTTACGTACTGTATTATGGCTATTATATGTGTGTATCAACAATTTCTATTTCTAATAACAATATTTATAATTAAATAGTTATTATTACATCATTTGAAACATCGCACTTGAAACATCTTCTCTTAAAACAAAAATATTGCTGTTAAAAACCGATAAAATCCGTCACTCCACCCACTAATTCAACATTAATAAAACCATCAACGCAGCCTACAATAATATCTCCCAACAGCCCTCTCTACAAACCACTTTGCTCTCCCGCCATCATCGAAAGCTCCACCTGCTCATCAATTTAAAAACAAAAGCGCTCTTTCCTCCTCTCGTGCGCGCCTCTCGCGAGAGGCAATAACCCGTCTGCGCAAAGAAAAGAAAGCCAGCCGCCGTCGAGCTCCTCCTTCGCGAGCCCTCAATAACTCGGTTCGCCGAGAGATGCAGGAAGCGCCCGCGCTGCCCGGGATAAGAAGGAGCGCCGCCGCCGTGAGGGTGAACAAAGAAGGAGCTGGGCGAGAGAGAGAGAGAGAGAGAGAGAGGAGGAAGGAGGATGGGTGGTGGCCAGTGCGGGTTATTGGATGGTCGCCTCCTCGCGCGCGCGAGAGCGCGCACACTTGTCACGGGCGAGCGGCGGCGGTGGTGGAGAAGAGAGGAGGGATACCTCGAGTCCCCCTCTTACTCGCGTGTGTGCCGTCGGTCATCCTTTTTTTTTCTTTACGAGGGTCGCGCTTGACGTCCGTATTATACGTTGAGTTACGTTCATGGCATTCCTTTTTTGGTTTTAGATTATTTTTGGGTTATGGTGTGGACGTGGATGTTTAATGTATGAGGAGGTGATAAGTATGAAGGGTTGTATATTATATGTACCGGAAAGCAATAATTGTACCAATATTCAGGAGATTATTTTTTAAGAATTTTTAAACGGAAAGCTTAATATATTATCGTTAAAAGTACTTGCGTATCATAGCTCAAAGAAGTGTTGAAAATGCCAAATATATAGAAGTTTACGAATTCAATATAATTTTATAAATATATTTCCTTCTATATGAATGAGTAAATTACTCTGAGAAATATGTCAGCTAGACCTCATAAGTAATATTTTTATACATTAATTATTATTTTTATTTTATTATTATGACCCTTTACTTCTATTTTTTTCATATCTCCAAAAGTGAAATAATAAAACATCTACACAAAACCCATTAAAATCAATACCTATAAAAATATAATATTTCTCAGCATTATATTTATTATCATTATGAAAATAATCCTAGCAATCGTTATCATTGTTCTCCTCAACCATTCCCGCACACGGAAACTGAACCCCTATACACAATCCATACCACCCACCAACGCGTTTCACGTGCAGCCGCCCGGTCCAGCGCGCCGGCGAGAATTTCATAGCGCTCGCTCGCTTGCTCCCTCCCACATCCCCACATACGTACCCTCTCTCTCGCTCTCTTTCTCGAAGGGTCGATGCTTGCGGGTAGGGGCGGCAGTCGAAGCCCGGCGGGGTAGTAGCAGCAGCAGCTGCTGCGAAGGAAGCGTCATAGGCGCCGCCGGCGCGCATTCCCTAAGACGTATACGGCTTGGTCAGCAGCGCTCTCTCTCTCGGTGGTGGTGACCAGCGCTGCGCGTCAATACGCGGCCACGCGCGCGGGGGTGGCAAAAGGGGTTGCGCGCACGCGCCGTCCGACAAATCATCCGGCCGCCGGTGCCGCGTGTGCCCCTCTCTCGGTTGGTCGCGGCACTTGACGCCGGTGTGCCTGCAGCTGAGGCTGCCGCTGGGTATAGAGAGAGAGAGAGAGAGAGAGAGAGAGATGGTCGAGTGGGTTCTTTCGCGCTGTGTGAGGGATATTTATAGCTTTTTTGGAGGGAGCGCGTGAGTCTGACTGGACGCGGTGCTAGGTTACTGAGAATTGTGGTAACAGAAGTGGGGAGGGAAGAGTGTGATGGTAGATGGTTCCGCAAAATGTTAATGATATTGTGTTAGGTTAGTTTATTGATATTAGTGTAAGTATTATTGCAATAACTTGGTGTTCATGGTACCTTTGAGAATAGCACATGACTAAAGTAACTAGTGAAAAATATCATTTTGGTAAAAATACTTTTAATATTTGAAGATTTGTTTTTCAAGATTTCCACTTCTTTGGAAAGAAAGCTTTTTTTATTCGAATCAAGCACTAACTGGAATATTTAAAGGACCCTTCATACCATATTTTCCATACTATTAGCAATGTGAAAAGACTACTACTTTATTCATAACTATGTTATTTCGTAAAGTCTAATCAAATTCTCGTGATAACTACTTTATCTAACAATTACTCTTCATCATAATGAAAGCCAGGATGAAAGTTATTGCTAAAAGTATAAAATTTTCCAGGCCATAAATTCAGCAAACCATAAAATCAAGAAAACAAAAAGAAAAGCACCTAAGCAAGTGTATAAACCACTCGGCCGGCCATAAATAAATTCCGCGCGCGCTCGCACAGCGAGCAAGAGTGTATCCCGTATTTCTTATTTGCTCTTACCTCCCCATACCCGTATTTTCGAAACTACCTTTGCCTCTCCCCCTCTCTCCTTCTCTCGTTCCGCATATATATTTTCGCCTTCTTGAAAGTGTAATTTACGAGTGTACGAAGGCAGAGCGCGCCTGAACGCCAGCGAGAGAGAGAGAGAGAGAGAGAGAGAGAGAGAGAGGAGATTTTTGCCCGGGCTACGCGCACCCGAAACAATTTTGAAATTTAATGCTCGTAAAAAGGAATACAATATTATCCGAGAGGGGCGTGCGAGGGAGGGAATAAGAGAACGGCGGCGGCGGTGCGCAAGCTTCTGCGTCGGGATTCTGGAAGGGAGAGAGCGAGGAGGGGAGGCAATTAACCCAATACAGTGTAATTGCCTTTGTGCTCTTGCTGCGCGCGCGCACGCCTGTCTAGAGCGAGCAGGAGGGAGAGAGGGTAAGCGTGGCTGTTTTACCGTATAAAGATCCGCATCTGACACTGCAATTCGGACACTTCAATTACCCCCCTCCGGTCAGCCGTGCGCGCGAGCTCGCTTCGAGCTCGATATTTTCCGGGAGCTTTCAATTTTTCGAGATTAATGCGATCGCTGGAGATAGTCGTCGAGCTTCTTACTAACGCTTTGCAGGGTTTTGATTGTGCTCATCGTTGGGTCAAGGATAGTTTCTTTTATAAGTAATAAGTCGATTTTCTGTTAAAAATTTGAATGTATGACTTTTTCTGAAGATATTGTACTAACGCCTTATGATTAATTAAGTGTTGAATGTAGTGTTTGATATTAATATAATCTTGATACTAATAATACATACGAAATTAATTGATATAATATTGAATTAAAAATATACTCTAGGAACGCTTATAGGACGTTAAAGAATTACATCTAACTGTCGTATATTTATAAAGTTCAATAAATATACAGTTAAAAATCGATTCCAGTTAAAAACTGGACCTACTACACACGCTTTGTCTTTCAACAATGAAAATTACACAAAATGTGTGTTAAAGTTAAATTCAACACAAATCTAAATCTATAGATGATGTTCAATAAAGGCTTACATCTAACTGTGGTATATTTACAAAGTTTAATTAATCCGATGAAAGGTATTGATAAAGCCAAGTCTCGAAGTTAAAAACCATCAGCAACCATCCCCGTAGATCTGTCTCTACCTAAAAATAGATCCTCAGCTCTAGCCTACACAACTTTTGATATAATTAGAGTCGTCGGTTGGCTAGCGTCGCGTCGTCGTCGTCGTCGCCCGGTCATCTTACGTCCATTTAACTCCTCTAATTTAGCGCGGAGGAGAACCGTTAGGTCAGTTACCGCGGAGAATGGGCCCGAGGTAACATAATGAAGGTTCATGGGGGGTGAGCAGCGAGCCGACTTCTTCCTTCCTTCCTCCTTCGCTTTTTCCTCTTCTGCTGCTCGGCCATCCCGCGCGTCTAATCGAATAATACCCCACGACGGTAGGTGTATGGAAGCACAGTAGTGTAGCCGTAACTGCTGTGGTCCTGTACTGATTCGCTGATACGCGCGCGCGCGCGCCTTCGTCTTTACGCGATGCGACAGCGGTGATTTGGCGAGCCTCGATTTCTCATGATTTCGGCTCACTCGGTCTGTTTTATAATTAAACGTGTAAGAGAGGAATTTGTAGGTTGGACCTTGGTTTTTAGGGATTGGATATTTATAGGATGGTATGGTGGATTGGGAAGATGGTGAATCTATTAAAAAAAAGATGAAAATAGTATTATGAAACTATATTTCATATCCGATGCGAAAGGTTATAGATTATTATGTTTAAGATATTAGGTATCAGAGATTAATATTAACTAATTCTCATGATAAAAATTGACTGCTTTCAAATTTCGACAAAATATGTATTACCACATTATATTAACACAAATTTATAACGCAAATAGATAAGAAACGTTTTCTATTAGTAATTATTATGCATAGTTTTGCATTCACAAATTCTAGTAGAAAAATCTATTCCAGTCAAAACAAAAGTTAGAAAAAAATTTTTCTATCTTTGACAAAAATTGATCAATTTTGACATTCCTATAAAAATTACAGACATTAATCAGCATCAAAACCGAATCTTCCTTACCAGCACATCAACCCCCGCGGATCATCAAATTGGAACCTCAATCCATCGCCTCTCCTTTTCTCTCCCTCAACGTCTACCCGCACTCTTACATACACGCGTGTCCTCCCTCTCGCCCCTTATATCCGCAGTCGCGCAGTTCAGCAGCCGCCTAATGGCCGGAATCTCGTAAAGTCGCCGTGCCGGACCGTCGGCTAATAAGCAGCGCGCCAGAGACAGATGCACGCTATACACTCCCTCGTCGTCGTATTCTTCCCCCTCATATCCAATATTAACTACATTTATTCGCGTTGTCTCAAATTAACCCCGTGACTTTCGCGGACCGACCCTCGTCTCTTCCCCCCCTCTCTTTATACATATGCGTGTGTACATGCGCGAACGCTCGGCAATAATATGAACTGCGCCACGGCCATTACCATCACAATGTGCGCGCAGCCGGTGGAAGGACCCGCTGCCGGCGGTGGCCAGCTTGTACGGCCAGTTTTAACTGTATGGTATGTAAGTAGGTGGATGTGTGCGCCAGTGCGAGTTTCAGAGTCGTAATTTTGGGAGACGAGAGTGCCTGGAGTTGGCGGTGACTTATGTGCTAGGTGGGTGGATCATGAAGAATTTTTCAGTTCTTGTTTGGTAGTGGGATACAATTAATGAATATTTAGCATAAGCATAATATGGTTTTATAGAATTTTAAATAATTGGTACTTTTTTAAGTTATTTATGGTTCTGATTTATTGAATAATCACTATACTATAAAATAATATTATAAAAATACATAAATAATATTCTACATTAAATCTTATTTTATTTTATTCACATACATATTTCAAAAACAACTAACTTTCAAATGTTTGAAAAATAATATTCAAAAGTGCATTTTCGTTCCATAAGCTTTTAATAAATTAAATTGAAAACAATTTCACAAGCACGTAGTCTCAAGTAATCGTTCCCTTATTCATCTCCATATTGAAGCTCTCCAATTCTATTTATAACACCGACTTCATCAAATTAAACGAAATCTGCATAATTCCGCCGTCTAATACACCGGCCATATCCATCGATCCTTTCCGCCTCAATGCCTTACCCCCTCCATTAAAACATGTAAATAAATTCCGCTTACGCGCGCGCACAATGACTCCACTCTCATTCTTTCATACGAGAGAAAATCTCTCTCCTCCTCGTCTTTTTTTTTGCACGCACTTGCCGTCGCTCGCTGCGGAACGAAATTTGTTATACACCTGATTTCATATTATCGCCCGACACATTCTCTCGCTTCCTCGCCTAATATATTCAAATTGCATCCACCCTACGTGCTAGCTCGCGCCGAGGGGGAGCTCTGTACCGTATATATGTACGCCGGGGCGTCAATTTATTAAATGGAAAGATTGCAAATTTCCCGAGCATAAAGCGTGTATACGAGCGAGAAAGAGAGAGAGAGAGAGAGAGAGAGAGAGAGAGAGAGAGAGAGAGTAATGGCGCGGAGGTGTGCGTGAGTGATTAGGCGCCGCATGGCTAAGCGGCGCTCCGGCGTATGGGGTCAATCTGAGGCTAATCAAATCATGCCGAGCCCGGAGCGCCGCGGGGCGTCTTTTCTCTCTCTTTTTCTCTACACACCAGTGTACAGCGTACAGTGGCTGCGTCATTGTGTAGCGGTGGCAGATTGCTGCCGGCTTCTCGCACGCGCGCTTTATTAATTCCATCACATATCGGATTCG
>JAPYZO010004371.1:0-12027 GCA_030522905.1 Torymus flavipes | reverse complement strand
CATGTCACAAGACCATTTTCGAGTATTCGAAAATTTTCTCGTCTACTGTATGACCTAAGGAATGAGAAAACATTTATTACGCGCGCCTCAAAATTTTTTTTAAAATCTTGTAAACCCTCTTACTGTGGATAATCTGTAGAATTCCTGACATATACTTCAAATGTACAATTATATCTTATTTGAATATCAGTCAGCTCGACGATTGCTTAAAATTGATGAATCAGTTGGCATTTATCACTCAATAACTCGAAAGATATCTTATAGGAACATATAATTATCATAAATACATATACGCATAGCTGAGGTTTCACAATACCTTTACCGAACTATTATCGTTAAAATCACTATAAAATATATCGCAAATAAAAAAAAATCGCGAACAATCTTTTAATAATCGCCATTAAACGCATATAATACGTAAAACTATAAACAAAAATCAGTATACACCCACCTGAGGCTGTCGTACATGCTGGAGTGTATGGGGAGACCGTAGGCATCCTTGCCGGTCTCGGGCACGTAGACCCAGGTGCCGCCGACCTTGTCGGTCTTCTCGTAGCACACGACCTCAACGTTCTTGGCCTCGCTGCATCGTTTGATAGCCGCCAGGCCAGCTGACCCGGCGCCGATCACCGCGATCCTCATATCCTCTTCTTCGAGTACACACGATCCACACGCGCGCTCGCACTGCGACCTGAACTAAGGTCAACAGTGTAATAGAAGAAGCAGTCCCAGCGGAGACTATACGACTCTCTGAGCGACTCGGTGCTGATAAGAGAAAGAGAGTGAGAGGGAGAGCAACGAGGCGATTAGGAAAAGCTATGATGGGTGTTTTTCATCGCGCGATGAGTGTGTGCGCGTGTGGAGTACTTATAAGTTGGAAAGCTTCAGGGGTCAAAGGCCCCCTGTACAGCTGCGCTATTATATAGGAGTCAGTATACCTATATATATATATATATAAGTACAGCGCGCCGCGTGTCGGTGAATTAGTGTGCAAGGGCTGTCATTATATGTTTTAAAGAGTCTTTGTAATATAATAAATGTACCTTAGGCACTTATCTTAAGAATATTCAAATGAAATCTCTAGACTATTCATGATTTTATTACTTTTGCGTATTCGCGATTATGCGGGGAAGACGTGTATTTTATATAAAGATGTAAACTGTATAGATAGTGTATTTTCATGTTTTCTTTTTGTATAATTTACGAGTAAAGCCTTATCTTGTCTTATCTTATCATGGGAATCGTCATTTTGGCTAAGGATAATTATGCATATGCCTGTATAAGTATAGGCTATTTAGAAGTTTTCCCTCTTGGGTTCGAACGATGGTCGAAACAGTGACGTGTTCACCATAATGCTGGGCGATTTAGATTCTGTCGAAGATAAATCCTGTACGGTTGCCGTTAATGTTTTAGCCGTTCCCGTTCCGTTAAAAATTATAAGCAATATAACATAATAACTATAAATTAATACTGCGGAAATTAAAAAACCGCCCTTTGTTCAAAGAATTAGTATTTTTTAGTATTCTTTTTTCAAACAAATTTAATAGCTACTTCAATTTATTAAAACGATGTATTTATGTCAAGTATTTTTATTTTATTTGTTTATCGTTATTTATTTTGTATTTCTTTTTTATCTCTAATCAGAAAAAACATTGGTTTTGCGATAAAATTAGATTGTTAAATTTATCATTTCAATTAAGCGGTCGTGCAAAATATTGTCAATGGTACCATTTTTTTGTAACATGAATATAATTTTGAAATTTCTTCACTTCTTAACATAAAGAAACTGCTAACTCGATAATTGTTCATTTTTACATCTATATATTGATTGAATAACATTTTATTTAAATAATTTCATTATGTAAATGATGTGGGAATGTTTGAAAATTTATTATCAGTATTCTTTTCAAAATAAATTTTAACGTATATTAGTTTAGACTGTAAATACAAATAACGAAAAATTAGTCTTTAATTAGCAGTTTCACGATGAAAAACAAACAAATCGTATACATTGCGGCGAGTATTTAAATAAAGCTAAAAGTCAGTCACCAATAAGCAATAACACGGCATTAATGTATACCATTCAATAAATCATTGTTAAAAACCGATTTCGCGCTGAAAAGTGAAATTTTTAATTGAAGGATATATAAAAATATATTGTTCCATACGTGCCAACTCCGAATGACAGTGACCTCAACTAACAGCTGTACTTCTGAGAGCAGTCTTATCACGTGAAATACATATATATATATATGTGCACTCAACACTGTCACTTTGGGACGTTTCGCTGTATAACTAGAGCGTTCTACCGGTCAAGACGCGACTTTATAGCTCACGGCGGCCCGTAAATAAATTTTTGCTCTCAAACCCACAAGGCTGCGGTGTTACTGATAACAAGGCCTTTGCACTCGTGTAATTGTCTAAGCGGCGATTGTTGACCCTCGACCGACCATTTAAAGGAAGCTTATTGATAAACAGGAAGTGTTCTTTGGGAAAATCGTGAGAAAAAATAAACTATTCTTTTACTTATTTTAATCAATTACGTTTAATTGTTATTATTATTTAACATTACAAAAATACTTCACTTAATTTGTACCATATGCACACATTTACAATTAAAAAAATGAAAACAAAGTTATTTTTAAAATTAAATATGGTTATCTCTTATGCTTAAACTCAAGTTCCCACTTTCGTCTAAATAACTGGTAGAGCTGCATGGCTGCGCGTGCATCTTCAACCGAGCTGTGTTCTCCAGATTGTATATCAACACCAAGTAATTCAGAGGCCAACTTTTTCAAACTTGGTGTATTGCCATTTGAAACTTTGCGAAAAGGTTTGTACCTTGAGGTATCTCGTTGGAGACGCCTTGGGTGTGATAGAAATAAAACAGCTAAATCGTTGTGCAAAGCATGTCCAACTAATGTACGTCCCCAAAGAATCTCTGACACTTCTTTTTGGACAACTTGAAAGTCAGTTCCATTTATCAAATGTTGAGGTCTTATGCCACTAACAGCAGTTCGATAATCTGTTACTTCTTCTGTCGGCTTAACATATTTATCATAGAGACATACACCATGTTTATTTACTATAGATACACGAGCAATCATACTGTCTTGTCCATCACCTATGCCAACCATTTCACAGTCTATAGCAATGACCTTTGTAAGTCCAGACTCAGATTCAGCTCTTGTTTCACTTATTTTTTTAGTAATTTGTGCTGCAGTCTTTGTTGCCTGCTGTTTATTTTCATAAAAAATTGTAATAACAAAATTGATAAACAAAAGAAAAAAATTTAACAGATAATTGATTACCTGACTGTTTTTTCTTGTAGGTCGATCAAAGCGATATAAATCCTTACGCTTGACTATTTCACCATTGACGACCAGTTCATCATCATCTTTATTTTTATCATAAGTGTAATTAACTGCTTCTGTAATGTTCCTTAACTCTAATTTCTTCTTCTTTATCTGTGCACTGTTGACGTTTGATTGTTTTGAATTATTTTCAGTTACCAAACTTTTAAATGCTTGCCAATTTGATCCAGGGACTCGGAGTCCATTTGCCTCTTTTTTTTTAGTTGTTGTATTGTCCTTTTTCATACTTTTTGTGCCTTTATCTGCCACCTTTTTAGGTGGCTGACTTTTAGCTTTATTTACAGTCTCGGACAACATTTTGCAATATGCATTTGCAAACTCTAAACTATCATGTGTTTTGATACTTTAACTGTCACGTGTACTACGTTGGGCAAATATGGACGTTAAATTGGGACGGAAATACCCAGCTACTCATTTTATATGATCACTTCACATATAACCAGATACGTTTAATTTGTGATTTTCATCCTTTTGTTTTCCAAACAGATATTAATGGTAATTTACTTGAAACAATTTGGTATAACCCCAAAAAAGAAACCGTTTGAGCGAAATCCGAAATTAATTGACGAATACTCGTGTTTTCACGCGCATGCGCAATAATTACCTAACTCCAAATTTCAACACTCCGTATAGTAGCGCCCTCTTCTGACGTCATTCAATTCCACGTCTCTGATTCGTCATCCGTTTTCGCGGAATATTTCGAATCTACAAAAAAAAATTTCAAAATCATAACATTTCAGAATAAAAAAGTCTCCTTATTTCTGTCTATACTGACATTGCTCCACTGTTTGTTGTCTCTAATTCATTAATTTATCCAAAATGCAATAAAATAGAAAGCTTTCGAAGAACAAAAATGAAGGCTGCATTTTGTTATTTTTCATTTCGATCCCGTGACTTTTCAAAAAATTGAAAAGAAAAGAAATTTTCAAATAATTCGGCTACTTTATAATCTTGCAAAAACCATTTCACAAGCACCGTGGCCAAATTTAACGTAAGCGATGTTTCGAAGAAACATATACACACGTCTCCTCACGAACGCTCGATCGTTCCATCATACTCAGCATCATCCGTCAATGAAAAGAGCAAATAAAAACTTTTAAAATATAAAACCTCCATCGCGATTTCAAGCACATAGGTACCAATACCATCAAGGTACTATATACCCAATATCTACTCCCTCACCTTAGCTACCGTACACGTACATTATCGGCGACTTTGCCCGCTTGCACGATCTACCTATATATCTATACCTATACGCGCGCAACGCACAATGCAGCGCGATCGCCCAAGAAAAGTTGAAAGAACGGCGCGGATCGGGAATCTAATTTTAGACTCGGAGAGAGAGAGAGAGAGAGAGAGTCGGTGGGCGAGTAGGAGAGCCTTCGATGGAACGAGTGCGCCGACTACTTTTCATGCTGGCGGAGGAGGTGATCGCATCACATACGTGCCGTGTTCTATAGGAGCAACAGTAGCAGCATGTCTGCGCAGCTACGCCGAAACCGCGGGTGAGAGGAAAGAGTATAGTCTCTGCGGCGACGCAGCCAAAACGCACACGTCTGTTGTCTTCTTGTTTCGCATCTCTATTTACATCTTCATTTACATTCCTCTCTTTCGCTAATGACTATAACACCCGCGCGCGCGCGCGCGCTTTCCACTTCGCCGACTGAAGCTTGCGCAAGCTCTGCTGTTGTGTCTGCGGCTCTCGAGTGATACTTATATTCCATTTACACATAATCATATTTTTAGTTGCTTTTTGAAAGTGTATTAGTTGTCAATCGTGTCCTCGAGTAGTGTATTGAAAATTTTTCTTTTGTTTGCATTGCGGCCGATTGTCGATATATACGTCGATTTCATAATAAATGCAGTGCCGTGCCGTCGTGTGGCGTGGGTGAACTATCTTTAACTCCATACAGGATGTTCGGTCATCGGTTTATTTTAAGGAATTATTGCTTTTCTCGGAGTAGCTTTGCCGAGTTATGTAAACAATCGTTCGTTTTATCCGTGCAAGTGTTTTTATCATTGATTTAAGGCCGTGTTATTACACAACGTAATTCAATTCGCCACAGGAAGCTATAATATACATCTGTAATAAGTGCATCAAGCGTTACAGCGAGATTCTAACGGCACACTTATAACAAAAGAATGAGGTATCATTAAAATTTCTCCTCACATTTTTCCGATCCATTAGTATAGGATTCCGCGATAGCTTACAGTACATATACACATCTCCTTGACCATTATTTTTAACCGCGCGCATCCTCGCTCCCCATCCTATTTTCGTCTCTCTAATCACTCGCTCTCTCTCTCTCTCTCCCACTTTTTGTCCTCATCCGCAGATTTCAAGCGATAGCCCGTCCGCCAAGTGCGTTCGCAATAACTCACGATTCCGCGATAAATTAATTAAACGGGCGTAAGGGCGCGTCTTCGCGATCCACCGCCAAAATACCTCGAACCCATATAATTATACACATCTATATATGATGCACGTATCAAATATTCGCCTTATTCAGCAGATTGCTAGCACAGTTCGAAGAGATCGGCCAGTGCGTGACACACGAGGATGGGGGCCGCTTCGAGGAGTTATCGCGCGCCGGCGACAGATCCGGGATGATAAGAGACCTGGCGGCAGCTCTGGGATCTTTGAACTTCACAATTGGCGATCACTTTCGCGGCAAAGACGAGGCGCACGCTAGGCAGCTGCTGTTACAGCAGCAGCAGGAGGAAGAAGACGAAGATGGGTTGGAAAGAAGTGCGGCTATTTTGACTGAGGCTCTAGCGGCAGCGCCGACGCGCAGCGAGCTATTCTTCGAGATTCTTAGGCGACGAGCGCGCGTCTGGTGTCGCGCCGGCGACTTGGCGCGCTGCGCGAAAGATTGCCGGTACTTTGCCGATGCGATCGCGCGGTCGGAGGATAATGAGGGTTTGAGGGGGGACGATGGCAGGATCATCGACGTTCTACTGATGCACTCCGATTGCTGCAAAGCGATGGGCGAATTGAGCGAGTGCAAGAATCGGCTGAACGAGGCCATGCAGAAGATCAGCGAGCTGGCCGGACAGCAGGCCGAGGGATGCGAGGATAAGCTCAAAGTTAAGAAGATCGAGCTGCTGAAGAGCTTTCTGCAGAGGAAGCCGCCGTTGGCTGCGAAATTTGCCGCGCAGGATAATGCTTTTGATCGAGTAAGCTGTTTAATTAGTTGAATGAATTATATACATGTGCGATATTTATCCAAATTCGGTCATAAAAAAGGATTTGAGGCATTCCTGTTATCAGTTTATTCTTGTTTTATAGACTACACAATGCAGGAGAGAACTTTGAAACACAGGAAAAACGGGAAAACAAGGAAAACGGTCTCGTGACACAGTTATATCCGCACATTAATTTTTCTTATAGAAATTTAACATGGGAAAAATGGACGAAAAGTAGTTACTACGATCGTTAACCAAAAGCAAGCTCTTAAAGGTGCCAACAAATATTTCACAGAAAGGCGATTCAAGTAGAAGAAAAGAGCTTTAATTTAAGGTAAAGATCGTTAAAATCGGTCGGTTCTGTGCAAAGTTACGGCATTTAAAAACCGCATAAAATGACAAAAAATTACCAAAATCTTCAGAATTGCGTACATTTGCTCAAAATCGCTCATACATTTTTCATTTTTTGCGATTTTCAAATGCACGTAACTTTGCACAGAATTAACCAACCGATGTTGATGATCTTTAATTAAAGCTCTTCTCTTCTACTGTAATCGGTTTTTTGTGGAATTTGGTATGGCCTCTTCAATAGTTTGGTTGATCATCAGTTTGTCTATTTTTCCCATGTTAAATTTCCATAAGATAATTTGATGTAAAAAAACTTATTACAAGGTGTGCCTCAACTTCTTTTTTCGTTGTTTTTATGACCGAATTAAGTTTTTCGCATAACTTGCATAAATATGGCAAATAAAATTTTTCAATTTTTCGCACATGTCAAGAAGGAGAACATAATACCAGAAGTGGATGGCAAAGCTGATAAATTCTTAAGAGCTTGCTCCGACGCGTTGGCTGTAGATAGTGACGAAGTAAAGGGAAGAATGTTACGCGCGACAAGAGATATCAAACCCGGCAGTGTGCTAATAGTCGACCGGCCCTTTTCGTTCAGCACCGACATAGCCGCACTGCACAGGAATTGCCTCAACTGTCATGTGTCACTGAGGTTGAAAAGCAACATTCGAGTGCCCTGCAGCTCCTGTCGAACGGTGAGTGATACCCACACTTTTTGTAACATTCATTTTAGTAAAAATATTAGTTGAGTTTATTTTTAATGGAAGCGATAGAGTAACAGGTATTTACCGAGTGGGAATTTTTTTTTTAATATTTCAGTCGTTAATTTCAATTTTAAATGGTGTAGATATCGGAAAAAATAGATAATATTATTATCTGTGAAATTATTTATTTATTAACATTTTTCGCGAATATAGCTAACGAGGTTTGACATATAATGTGAATGTTTTTGAAATTATATCGATTTATAATACTGAAATTATTTTGAGAATATTCTTGTTGAATAAATAACTTGATAGTGATATGTGAATTTTATTTTAATTGGCGATTTCAATAACGTTATCACGAGAATAAGTTTATTTTTAAAATTTTATTATTATCTTAAACAGAACATCAATAACTTTTATCATTCTAGGTACAATTCTGTTCAGAACAATGCCGCCAGCGAGCGTGGGATAAATTCCACAAATTCGAATGTAGAATTTTCGACTATTTCTACGAAATCAAAGTTCAGAAAACAAATGCGTTATTAGCGTACAGAACAGTAGTAACTGCAGCTTTACAAGTTCAAAATGATGCTTTGGTATTTAATCAAGAATTTCTTAAACTTCATGAAAACGACAGTGATGCGCTTAACATCAATACGTTAAGGCAATACGAACCGCAGGATTACAAAACTGTATTTAGCTTGGAAACTCACTGCATTCATTCTGATCCAAAGGATAATCTTGTACGAGCAATATATTCTGTATTCTTTGCTAAGTGTTTACTTTACGTATTGGACCATTTACATCCACTGGTTGATAATCGTGAAAGGCATTTACACACTTTGGCAATTGCTTTATTACGCAATATGCAGGTTATAAATTGCAATGCTTACGAAATCGTTGAAAATATTCGTGATGACAACACGAAGATTTTGGAGCCTCGAAACGTTGGAGGTGCAATTTATACTTCCGTTAGTTTGTCCAATCATAGCTGTTATCCAAACGTCGTTAGGCATACTCATTCTTGTGGTACGTATATTAAAATTTACGTTCTTTTTTTTTTAACTCAGTACGCAACAAATTAAAATAAAAAAAATAATTTCTAATTCTAGGTACTGTTGTTGTTAGATCAGTCCGTTTCATACCACAAGGTTCCGAGATCCTTGACTGTTACGGACAACATTTTCTAGAAAATAAAAGAGATTTGAGACGAAAGTTATTGGCACAGAAGTATTTTTTCGAATGCCAATGTGAAGCGTGCTTGTATGATTGGTCTTCCTCGTTACCGAGTGATCAGTTCAATTTCAAATGTAAAATATGCTCCAAGCCATGCCGCAGGACTCGTAATGCAACGCAATGCATGACATGCGGCCAGAAAACTGAAATCAGCAAAATGTACAATTTGCTTCAGAGTTCGATAAAAAAAAGACTCACAGCTCTTACAAAAATGTACGACGGTAATTACGAGGAAGCATTACCGTTGCTCTTAGAACATGGCAATTGTATTAATAAAATATTATCAGAGCCGAGCCTTGAAGCCGTTAAAACACAACAATCGATCATTCAGTGTTTGAACGCATTATCATCCACTTCTACTTAAGTACCTATTTTATGACATATTTCCATAATATGTCGCAACAACTTATTTCATATCGAATTTTTTATATTATTATGTAAATAATGTACACCAACACTTTTTTTGATTTTTAGTATTCAGCGCTTCTTTCTGCGATGAGTGCTTTAATCAATGAACGTGACTGACATTTTGCTCGCGTGAAAAGTAAGAGTACAGTATTTACACAGGTCCAATATACATAGGTATGAGACGTGTTTTTTTTAAAACAACTTATCTAAAATCATGTTTTCACACTGTTCATCCTATTGAAAACTAGTCCAACGAAAATGTTGCTCGTTTACCACATATGCGTCTCACGAATCTCACTTATGATGTGGCCTGCTTGAGTAAGAGCCTGAAATTTAAACATGTTAAGAATGTTGTACATAAATGCTAATAAATTATTTTGTTTAACAAAAAATACAATCTTTTTGCTTACTTTGAGCATATCTGCTGCTTCCTTACGCCTAACGGCAATGTGTTCACTTTCATTGAGTAAAGATTCTGCATGATCAGACTTGTATAAATGTGTGACCAATTCACTTTGTAAATTATCCTTTACAAAATTAACTAAGAAATGCATGATCGCTTTAGGTACACTGTCTTGTATCGACTTGCGAACTATATAAAAGTACGACTTAATAAGCCTTTCTAAAAACGTAAAAAAATGAATTCAGTATACATGAATATTTGAATCAAGAATTATTTAAAGAATATAAATGATGTAGTACCAATAACTTCACAATCGCGTTGCTCTCGGTCACTGAGCTTTCGAGACGTTTGCATTGGTACTTCAGGTAGCAAATTAATGGATTTCTGGTGAGGCATGCTTTTCGTCTCTCCATCAGGACTTTGATTTGGATTTGGTGAAGCCGATTCATCACGGGTTCTAACAGGTGAGCCATCCATAGAACTAGCTGATTCTGCCCTACCGTGAGGTATTAAATTACTAAGCAACCAATGATTTTGTTGTGCGGTTTCTCTGTTATTTTGCTCTGCATAAGAATTGTGGTCATCTCGATTATGTGATGTTTTCTATTGTATTCAGTCATGAAAATGTAATCAGAAATTAATTTATTTACAAATTTAAATCAAGTATTAAGTATTCTCATAACGTAATAGTACTTTTCAGTACTAGTGCGATAAAAATGATTCTTGCACGAGTATGAGTGTAAGACTCATTTTTATCCCCTGTATCGAGCATTATTTTTGAGACTCCGGGCGTAAAGTGCTACTTCTGTGGTGACGTTCAAACGTATGTAAGCGTGCATAAAAGTGTCACTTTTACGCACGGAGTGTCAAAAAATAGAAAATATAACTCACATTCTCAACTGGAATAATGGCGTTAGTCGTGACAGTAGAAGAAGGTAAGTGTCTTTTGTTTTGTTTTGTTTGACTTATTTCAGCACTTTTGAGTAAAGATGAGACTAGAGCAGCATCTTTATGAAAATCTGGATGCTTAGTATTAATATAGGCTAATTCTATAGCGACTAGATTTTCCACCTGAAATTAAAAACTTATCAATGCCTCGTAAAAAATATTAAAGAATTTTTGAAATTATTTTAAATTACCATTGAATTCGTAGTAGGAAGTCGACGACGTAAAAGTTGCGTAACGACATCCATTATTCGCTCATGTAGTTTCGGGAATCGCAACATTTCTTGCTGAACTTCAATACCGCAATGTTGTATAATTCGTTGCATTTCTTCATGTACAAGTTCTACGCAACGTAATGAAGGTTCTTCGAGCCGGCGAATTTGCCTTTTGACTAGCAGCTCGAAAGAGACTTCAGGCACAAAGAGAGCAGGTCGTGGTCCTGTAGCATTCCGAATAGCAGTCAGGATATCCCATTTTGTTAAACCGGCCAGCGGGTGTATGGAATCTAACGTTCTTCCAAAAGTCTCATGGAAAATAAAACAAATTCTTGCTCCTCCGCATAATTCTGTCGTTTCGATATTTCGCGCAGTACCTTCAATAGTCGAACAATAACTACTTGCAAATTTCGTAATAATCTGAAGTAATGTTTGGCTTTTGTCTTCAACATCTTCTCCATAAGAGTTGAGTAATGTTTGAATTAGATGTTATTTAATTCAGTTATTTACCTTCAAATCTGGCAAGCAATCTCGAATATGATGCATCAATAAACGATTTAAGGTTTTTGCTAAATAAGGTGTCCCATTTCTATTAGCTAAAGTAGGGTATTTACGTTGTAAAAATGCAGCTTCATCTTTTAATGCATCTTGTATAGGCTTATTATTCATAATATCTTGTTGAGAACGATTAACCACTCCAATGATACCCAATTTCACAGGAATGACTCGACCACACAAAATGTCAATGGCATCAGTACCTATAATAAACAATAGATATTAATATTAATAACAAACATCTTTCTTAACAAAAGCATATTTGTTCTAAAGTATTTTTACCAGCATCCATAAGATCTAGCTTTGTAACAACAGCTAATGTTCGTCTTCCCTCAGGGTCAACATCTTTACTTAACTTTAAACTTTCACTAGTTGCCATATCTGTATTAGCAGTTACAACAGCTAAAATAATCGAATTAGGATTACAAGCGTACTTAAGAACTAATGAACGAATCTGAGCCTCAATATCTTCTGGCTGATCACCAACAGGAACTTTTGTTATTCCAGGTAAATCAATTAATGTCAAGTTGACTACAGTTTTGGAATAAATTTTTAAATTGATAGGTTCAGGACATATTCCCTTATTAGCACCAGCCATGCGTTCTGTTTCATTTTCAATTTCTTTGCGAATATCATTAAAATCTGAATAA
>JAPYZO010004370.1:0-26597 GCA_030522905.1 Torymus flavipes | reverse complement strand
ATAGACAATACAAACAAACATATGGCACATTGATATATGGCAACAACACATTCGTAGAATGAGTACTAAATTTTTTTCATTTTACTCGTTCTAGTCTTAGACAGTATTTTTTTTCAAGCATTTAGGCGATTCCTCAAGCGCGCGTGTCTCGCACGAATTACCTCATACTCCGCGGGGATGGCTCCAGCGGTACACACCACGCCCACGTCCTCATTGTGATCGCAATTGTGCCTGCCCCAGTGATCGTGCTCGCAGCGGTAGAGTTGCGTCTCGTTACCGACACAGAAGACCTGTAAATTTAAATGCAGGAATGACGAATGGATTATTGACATTCAGTATTTATACAGCTTACGTTTGACAATTCCTACCTCATCTAACCAGATGGGACCATCGCCAGGACCGAAGTAACCGTTCTTCTTCACCATCGCCGGTCCGCCGTATCCCAGAGATCGACAGATTACTTTGGCAGTATTGTTGGAGAAGTCGTCATCGCAGACGGTTCCCCAGATTCCGTGATGACGAATCTCAACTCGGCCCTCCATCGGGCTACTACCGTTGGCTAAACGCAGCTCGAATGGAGCCTACGTGAAAAATACAGTTAAATTAATCATTTTAACGATGATTTGATATTTGTTTTTAAGAAATCGAACGAATACCAAATTAACTTACGTCACAGTGTGCAGAACTTTCGTCAGATCCGTCAGGACAATCTGAAACCTCGTCACAGATGAATGGGGTTGGTATGCACACTGGTGAGTCGTCACACTTCCATTGACCTTCTTGGCACTTGTCGATATCCGTTTTGCAAATGACACCGACTGCTTCTTCGGGTTCGCAATTATGTTTTCCCCATCTATGTACATTTAGAATAAATTCATCAAAATTTATGGTAATAATCGTTTACACTCGGTACATTAAATTAATTCAAAATTTACCCTTCGAAATCGCACTCTCTGATAGTACTCTCATTTCCTTTGCACCTCAACTGATCTACCATGAATGCATCCGAAGGATCCATATTGCCATAAAATCCACCTGGTCGGACTTCGAGTGCTCCTAGATTGAAACCAAGTTCTCGACACACAACGGTAGCATCGACCATGTCAAAGCTATCGTCGCACACTTGTCCCCATTTTCCCAAAACTTTTTAAGAATAAAAATGATATAGTATAATAATAAATTATGATTTTTCGTGAATTACTATGTTAAATGTGATACTTACTTTTGACTTCGACTCTTCCCTCGTGACTAGAATTGGCTCCAGACAAACGAATCGAGTAGCCGAGATTCGCGACAGTACACACTTTTTCGTCTGATCGATCGAAGCAGTCGTTCTTTCCATCGCAGACCTTTGTACGATTGATGCATTTTTGATTGGCACAGACGAACATGTCATCGCAATCGATCGTATGGTCCTTCATCTCATAGTAATCGTGGTCCTGGCTTTCGACTAAGGCGCCCGTCATGCCGATGTTGCTATCGGACAAGAAGCACACATTGCCTTCAGCCCTAAAATCATGGTTTATTTTTCTTATTGACCTTTTTTATAAACGAAAAATCGTGAATTTAGAAAAAACAACATACTGATGGGTAAAGGAACGGCAAGTAAAGTCAGCCTCTTTGCAACGCAAAGCACAAGTTTTCGCTGGAGTATTAAGCCATTTTTCGACCTCGAATCCGTCCAGCTTATGTTTTTGGATTTTTTTGAAGAAATTCATATGCGATGCGCATTGTATCTCGTCAGCACCATTTGTACAATCCTATTAATGGTTTCATCAAATTTTAATATAACTGTGTAGTGGTTTTTAATCACGTTCTAAAACTCGGACTACTTACCTCTTCTCCATCGCAAACCCAGGGTGAGGGAATGCATTCACCAGGTAAACATTCAAAGTGTTTTGATTTACAAGTCCCCGTTAATTGGGATTTCTTAGATACTAAAATTAAATAAATACATGACAAAACCTTCTATCGAAATTTTTTTATATAACTTCTTTTATAATACTTACAGATCTTTCCACAATAAGGAATATCACAATACTCGTATTCACCTCGAGGACCAGTAAAGCACCAGGGCCTCGATTCTTTATTAGGGTTCGGATTTCGGCAGAAATTGTGGGGTCTTAATTTATCTCTGGCTTCTCTGCTCGGCACCTAATATAAAGAGAACTCTTTTTACAAAAAATCTTTGTATGTAATTTTAGTCAAAAATTAATATGCTATTATATCAGTTTTACTAACTTTAGTCATAAGTGAACGTGTAACTGATGGGTCAGACCAAGACAAACATTCCCTTCCTGTAGCACTGAAACTTGCGTTTCCGTAATATTGATTACCATTTCCATACACGCACCCTACAAACAAAAGTACATTTTTTTTACATACTAATCAATGAATTAATTCAATAAACACAATACTAAATTGAACAATTTTTTACCGATGTCATCATAAGGCCTTTCGCAAATGTAAGAATGGCCTTTGTTTGAATTGGCACAATCTTCGACGTCCCAGAAAAAGTAATCAACTTTGCAGTCATTATCAGGTCGATCATGACACGGGAATTTCCTCTTCATTACAATGCAAACTGGACGAGTACCAGCAAATGGAGCCGATCTTTTGTCTCCCATCCATCCCGGCCACCACTTAGTAAACCTAAGTTTTATATTATTATAATTATAATTTTCATCTGATTCTTTAATATTTTCTTTTTTAGCAAAGTTAATTTATTCATACTTGAATTTCGCAATATTGGTATCCTCCCACATCCATATTGTTCTGTTCAACATGGTGAAACCCATGCCTGCGGTCATAATCGAATCTGCTTGTGGTTGATTCTGGATGAGCATTTCAGAGACAAAGTTGTTCTCTGGCTGGTCAACAATGTCAATCAGTCGCGATCCCCGACGTTGACAGTAATCGTGAGCCTCGGCATGATTCAGAGCCTGCGTTGGCTCGGCGAAGTGATAACACTGGCCATCATGTGCCAGTTCATCCTTGCGGCAATGAGCCACGCGATGTGGTAGACAGCGAACTGCTACTGCGTCTCGTTCTACTTGACACTGTGGGTTGTGCTCAAATCTGTAAAGAAAATAGATTGTTAAATATTTGTATAATATGCACAGACTAAATTTAATTGAGATATGGTTTAATGCTACTCAAAAGTATTAAATACTTACTTGCAAGACTGTATTCTACTCTCATTACCCTGACATGTGATTTTAGTAGCAGCAATCCATTTTGGTACTTGAGAAGTTATCGGTCGACCCTGCCAAGCCATAGCTGCACCTCTAAATAAATAATAGTTTTGTTCAGTATTATGAATAATTGAATAAGTGGTAGATTTTCTACATGCACGATTTATTCATGTACCTTTTATATCCAAGCTGTTTACAAACGACATTAGCTTCCTTTAGAGTCCATGCGTCTTTGGCATCGCAAACTACACCCCAACCAGGTTGAGCTCCTTGGACTTCTAAGAATCCTTCAGATGGATCAGAGCCTTCTCTCAAGCGAATAATCTATTAAAAATGTTGTTATTTTCATTTTGCAATTATCGGAAATATAAATTCACGGTATTAAAATACAATAAGAATGTTACATACTTGACCAGATAGTGGAGTAATTTGACCTGTCCTAAAAGTATCAACTACTAAAGATGATGATTTTTCTGTTGTATTATAATAAACTGGAAATGGTGGTTCTTCTGGAAAAATCATTATAATTTTAAGTATTTTTACTTGTACATTAAACGTATCACAAAATAAAGATATTCCAATTCAGTATAAGTAATTTGATGCATGAAGTAAGATAGTCAAAAGTGCGGAAGCCTTTTATTTTATTAAAGCCGCAATCAAGCATAGATCTTACCTCGCTGAGATACTTTTTCTATAGCTCCCTTAAAATATAATCAATATAATTTTAAAATATAAATCTAATATTTATAATCATAAAATTTACCGTCTATAAAAGGTGCTAATTCAACTTCCGAAAGATAATTTGGTTTTTTCTTTCCGACTCTCATGACGACTGACTTGTCGTCTCTAGGATTTGTCTTTTCTTTATTTGGAAAAACTAATCGAGGTTTCCATGGTTTGGTTCCGTCTGACGTTTCAACCTCAACAGTGAAATCATCTACTTCTGTTGATTGTTCCCGCGAATCGGCATAGTCTTTAAATTTCTTTTCAGTGGTTCCATCATTCCAAGTAGATTTATGTCTATTTATTGGCAATGATGAATTCCAGTCTTCCTCAAGCTCAATAGAGACCGTTGGCATACTAGCATCCAATGTTGGATTACGAACGTAAACGAATTCTTTATTTCTTTCATCCGAATCTAGAACTTCTGGACTCTCTAGTTTTGGATTTCCAACTCGAGTACTTGTTGTCTACAAGTTTCTTTTTAATTGAATATACGAAATTAACAATTTAATTAATATTTGAATACAATAATTACCATAGTAATATTCAAAACACTGGGATATTGTGCGTTTGGTTTGGACGTAGGTTTGTACGATGGTATAGCCATTACATGGTGAGATTCGCTAGGAAAAAGATTTTCCGAATTAGAAGAGTTTTGTAGTCTCGTTTTTGAATGGCCTTGGGCAATGATGGGATCTTGCGTTATAAAATGTCTTCTTGTCCCGTTCACATTCACGTATACTCTTGATGGATGAACGTTTTTCGTGCCGTTGTACGTTTGATTTTGACCTACGAATAATTTTGAAATTTAAATTTACAAATTTCAGAGTAAATAGATGTACCATTACTGACTTATTACAAATGGAATTAAAACAAACTAATCTATTAGATATCTAAAAATTTATGAAATTGTAGATTACCTGAAACAGATCCGTTTTCAAGTTGGAATGGTGTACCATTTGATGTCCACTGTCCATTATTTGAATTATAAATATTTGGATTCGTAGGTCTATCATATGGTTTTTCATTATTTGGTACTAGATTGGGACCTAAACATTCAGTTACCAGTGCAAATAATTTTAATTAATCATACGTCGTGTAAAATAATTAAATTCCCACCTTTATGCATTCAAAGGAGAACCCAATTTCATTCCAGGTTATGATTGTAACTTCCGACGATGTCAATCACAAACTTATTATCACACATGACTAAATATTTTCCAATTTTAAATAGATAAAACAAACATTATGCGTGTGTTACTATCATGCAAGATGCACTTCTCTTTGCGGCGATGCTAAAGCTGTAAGTATATCACGATGCAAAAGCAGTGCAGTTTTCTTCATGCATCATTTTTAAATGTATATATAATTTACTACGTAAAGTTTTATCGTATGCACAATGCAAAAGAGATACATTTTCTTCGTGCGATTTTTAGCATAAACATATTTTCATGTAATTATTTCAAAAATTCATTAAAAAATATACGCTGGACATAGTTTAATACACAATATGCTTATTATTTAATTAATCACTACACATTTAAATTTGAAACAATTTCAGTACTTTATTAGAAATATTAAATTATATACATTGTAAATATTTACATGGCATTTCAGAAAATGTATGAACAATAATCCCTTAAATAAGAGAACAAGCAAAAATATATTTAAAAAAACGTACCTTCAGTCGTAGGACGTTGAGTCGGATAACTTGGCCTCTGTTCAAAACCCGGTCCTAAACCTCTCCAGGTACTTGGTTGGAAAGAGCTGGATACCGGCTGAAGAGTTTCAGGTGAATTCCATCTTCCGTAATCACTTCCCTTGTCGGCTCTACTGTGATTTCTCCTATCACTAGAAGGAATCGAAGGCCTTCCATATTGGGAACCGGGTAAAGGAGGTTGTAGACCACTGCTTGGTTGTTCAACCCACGCATGTCCCTGATTTAATCCACTGCCTGAAGTATTTTCTTCTTCGCTCGAAGTATCAGCGACTCTTGGATAACTATTAGGTGGTTGAGGTTGATTTTGATTGGATCCCTGGGGCTGGTTATAAGGATAACCATGGCCGTTGAAATTGTAACCTGGTTGCTGAACTCCTAAAAACAGACATTTTTATATAAACAGCAATATAATTATCAACTGATATTTTCTTCTTTGGTAGCGTTACATGAATGATTATGACATTTTACAAAAAAAAGCTATTTTACCTGCTTGATAGCCATGATGAGGGTATTGCTCTTCACCAGATCCTTGATCAGGTTGAGGGGAGCCAGGTTGATTATGATGATGGTGATGATAATGAGGAAGCTCCTGGCCATTTTGATTGTAATGAGGGAATTGTCCAGATTGTGGATTTTCATTTTCGGAATGATGCTGATAATGACCATGATGCTGAGCATGATGATGCTGATGATGGCCATGGTTATGAGTATTATCATTATCTGACGGACCTTGCGGTCTTTGCTGATCGTAGGGGGATCCTTGAGGCTTTATGCCACTGGCTGCACCATAATACTCGTTTTGTCCTCCGTTCCAGGATCCAGAGTTGCCTTGGTGATTGTGTCCTGGCTGGTTATTCCAAGAACCGTCTTGGTTAGTATGATGCTGGTAACCGTGTTGATTCGTTGATGAACCAGACGGTCCCGAAATATGATGGCCATAACCCTGTTGATTCGTTGATGCGCCACCTTGTTGATTCTGACCTTGGTACCCGTGTGAATTCCAATTTTGATTGTTAGATGCACCTGATAGATGAGAGGTTGATCCGGTACCGTAAGCCGGTTGCCCATGATTAGTAGGATTATAGGGTGATTCTGTTGATTGTACACTTGGTCTGCTTTCATATCCAGATTGCTCGTAACCTGGATAATTGGTTGGTGGTTGAGTGGGTGAAGGATTTTCTAAAATATAAATTTACCATAGCTGTATTATACTTTAAATCACTAACGGTGATTTGTTATAAAATCAGTTTATTAATTGTTAATTCACTATCATAACCAACAAATACATAAGCAATTGAATGTATTTATCTTTTGAATTCAAGAATTTCGTAATAGTAAACTCGTGAATACTTGACAATAGATGGATGTTTATTATTTAGGAAAAGTGATATCTTAATGCTAAAATGTATTGAACTTTTGTTCTTTGATCGTACTCCTATCTATATTGGAGTACTTTATTAATGCAAAAGTAATAGTTAAAGATCATGAGAATTATTTTGACAGACATGAGTTATACCTACATAATTATTACTTTTATCAACATAAGGTATAAAACATTAAAATAATAATATAAATATTAAAATCATACTAGCTAAGATAAAAGTATAATTATTTTTCTTTTTTTCATTGTATTTTTAATTTTTCGGAAATCAACAGTGGTATTACGAAAGGCTTATTTTTTGACATTCTAATTAAGGTCGTTCTCCAGCCGAATCAGTATCCCAAAAATTTATTGTAATTAAAAATTATTATTTATGATGAAAACCGTTCATGAGCCTCTATAAAAGTGTCCGCCAACTGGCGAAATTATATGCATTCAATTGACATATTTTCTGTTATTTAAATGACATTTAAATAACATTGGTTGTAAATAAATGAGCAAATTATTTTATTGATATAACTTTTTTTTAAATAAAGTGAAAAAAATTATGAAAATCCAAAATGATAATTGTATTTACGGGTTTATATATTCATAATATAGATTATCAAGGAGCGCGGGAGCGCTCCGAAGGCAAGTATCCAATGTAGAAAAATAGACATTTACTCTTATATATGATCTGTGCAGCGCTATGACCAAATAATTTTTATATTTACAAATACATTTTTTGTACTTAAAATCTATATTAAAGTTTATGGTAAACATCCATCTTGGCATCAAGTAAAATAATATTTCGATTAACATTAGTTGCAAAAACGGTTAGTCAGAACGATACATTTTCATCAAAGAAAAAAATACTTTTATAATAAATAATCTTATGTACACTTGGTTTGAATCTTGTCAGTGTTTTTTTTTATTATTAAAAACGCAAACGTATTTATTGTAACGAAATTCTTTTCGCAAAGTAATGTTAAAACTAATAATCCCGATGCCAACCTCCGCAACCAGGAACGTTGTAAGGCCAGTCGCAAACAAGGGATATCGGATTGAACACAGTGCCGGGTCCGCAGTCCATGATGTAAGTAATGCCGTTCGCGCACTGCAGAAATTTCTCGCAGATGTCGGGATGGGGTAACAGTCCGGAGAAGCCCCAAGGACACTCGATACTACTCTGCGACGAGCGTCGATTCCCTTGTTCCTGATCTTGTATTCGAACGTCTATCAGATGACCGTACGCGTCTGGATTGTCCGGGGGTACACCTGGATACGAATGATCGCCTCCGTTATTGTTATTTCCTGTGTTCTTGCCTGGTATTGCGTCTAAAATAGAAGAAAATTTTCAATATTTTTATTTTTATCGATTTTGATAAAAGTTGTTTAGTCGTATGTAAGTGTAAAGCAACGAACTTTCGCAGCCTTTGACGTTGCGAGGCCAGTCGCAGACCTTCATCAAGGGATTGAAAACGGTGCCAGGTCCGCAGTCCATCACGTATGTCATCCCATTCGCGCATTGCAAGTACTTCGTACAGTCATATGGGTGCGCTACTAGACCGGCTACGTTTGGGGGACACTTCGGTTCCTAAACCACAAACAATATTAAAAATCCTGTACGTATTATACGCTGAACTGAAATTAAAGTTCCCCATGTACCTACCTGCTGGCGCTCGTATCTATTCTCTCTCACTTCGCTTCCGTCCACAAGGTTGGCGGAACTAGCGAAATCGGCGAGTTCACCGCCGTAGCACTTGACCTTGTCCGGAAAGTCGCATTCCAGGGTGTCGGGACTGAAGAGCGTGCCAGGTGCGCAGGGCTGGACGAAAGCTCGACCGTTATAGCAGTTCACGTAGAACTTGCAATCCGGAGGATAGACGAAGACGCCGCTCGAGTCAGACGATGGGCATTGCACGCCGAGATTAGGGTCGTACTTGGCTACATGGTCCGATGAGTGAGCCGATAGTTTCGTTATTTTTTCTTTGCGTGGTTTCTGAGGAAATGTTTTCTTTTTCAATTTTGTGATGATAGATAATTAAAACTGAGGGTTTTGTTTTTTACTGTTTTGGTAATTCAATAGATACAAATCTTATGGTGAGTGAAAATGTATTGAGAACAAAGTTTAGTGAAAATTTCAATTAGTTTTATAACAAGTATCATATTCTTTCATCGAGCTTCACTGTATAACAGAAGGTACAACTGAATATTTCCTAGCTTTTAATAGATTTCCCAGTAAAATATGATAATTTTTCAGTATACTATTTGTAATTCTAATTAAACATGTTTCTTATAGTGAATTACAAACAACTTATATCCTCAATATTAATTCCAATAAAATAATTATCAAATGTGCATCCTCAATCTTCCTTAATTAACATACAATAATGACAACCGCAATACACAATACCTTACTCTCGCTCGATATGCCCTCGTACCACTCATCGTTCTCCTTGTTATTGGCATCTTGACCGCTGAACTCGTTGAGACCCCGCGAAGGTTGCCACTTTTGATTTCCAACGGGAATCATTGGATTCTGCTGATGAAACTCGTAGGAGTGACCGGCATACTGATCGGGTTTCCATCCAGAATTAAACTGACTGGGTCCATTCTGTATGGGGTTGTGAACGTTAAAGTTTTCACCGACACGAGGACTGGGGGTGGTTATTTGAACGTTCGATTTTTGAGTGCTGGTGGCCTGCTTTTGCCACTCGGACCAGGTGACGATTCGTTTCGAGATCGGAGCCTTGTGCTCGCCGTCGCCGACAGTCAGGGAGGCCTGAAGAGCGGGGGGGATAATATTCGAAATTTTAGCAACATGGTGAAAAGGTAGAAATATATTTTATTAACGTTGACTGATAAACGTCTGTACAAATATTAGTAGATCTGAATCGTGTATTCTGTAGCCAGCAGCTGTTTCATTCTATTTAATCGGAAAATAGTCTTTGCGCGGAAAAGATGATAAGATTTTTAATGCGGAAAAAGAGGACAGAATCATTGCAAAAACAAACATCATATTTCACTCGGCACGTGTTATTGTACGCTTACTAATGATAATAGATTTACGTAAAATAAATTTTTTAATAGAGCCAGATTAACGCATACGTATATATATTTCCAAGTAACATATACTATTAATCAACAATAAAAAAAATTTCAAGCTAGCGCAATTATTTGTTTATCATTACGAAAGCAGTATTACAGCGCTGAAAACTGTATGTACGTGAGCGCACATCTCTGCTGTTTAAATGAGTCAACGAAATTACGAACTTCCTTCTTTTTTTCTAATTCACTTTTAAAAGCTAACCAACCAATTATAAAGCGAGTTATTGTTATTTGTCAACGGTTTCAAGCGCAGAAATAATGCGGTGTAATAATATTAACTATATCTAATTACGCAAGCATAGTTACAGCTGTGGATTGAAATTCACACAAGTTCAATGACAACTTTTAATTTAGAAAAGAAATATGTGCTCATTGTGTTCGTGATCGATTGTAAGTATCAAGTTGATTAATTCCAAGTACATATTTAAGCAATTAATTAACATGTTAATTATTAGGAAAACCAGCATATCCGACGCGAAGAATAATCGCCGAACTCCCTCGGATTGATAAAATTAGATAATTCTTGTTTGTGGCGGTATAAGCTTACCTCTATAGGAACATTCTTTTCCAAGTCGAACAGCGTGCCATAACAGCTTGCGAAGTAGGCGCTGACAAGCACTGTTAGGAAAAGCTCGCCGCTTTTCCTCGCCATTATCTGCAGTCACTATTTAATAAGTTTTTTCAATATCAAACATACTACACTTGAGGCCGCTTCTCCTCTTTGGTTTATCTCAAATTCGGCTATTTTCTGTAGAAACAAAAATAAGAGATCGCACTTGTATTTATTTTATTCGCAATGTATTTAATAAAAAATGGCTAAAACTTGGTTTCTTTAAATTTGTTAAAAGAACGCGGCGCGAATGAAACACGCGATTGCAGCACACAAGCTAAAATCTGACAAAATCCAACAGCACAGGCACCGACACTCAACAACCACCTTGCGGATCCATTAAATCGAGTGACGCGAACCGATCAACACACTTCAATTTACTCCTCAACTCCGAAAATCCAAACGTTCGTGTATAACGCGATGCGTGCGCGCGGCTTTTCCCCGACCGACTGAAACTGACCGAGCCGCGCGTCTCTCTCACTCTCTTCTCCCTCGAAAGCTTTTGCTCTCCGCACTGCTCTTGGGAAAAGAAAAAAGGTTATCGCTGCGGGTCGCCTCTCGACGAGTCCCACGACAATGAGACCAAGTGCGACGCATCTGCGCTCGCGGCGACTCTCGCTGTCTTTCTCGTTTTCTGTCTCTCTCTCTCTCTCTGTCCCTCGCAAATGGAGCATCTTCGTCACCGCACGCTGCGAGAAGCTGTGCTACTCCGAGATGCAGGTTTGAGATGGTGCTTGTTGTTTTCGCTAGGGTTCGGGGCTTTCTAGGAAGGATTTTTGGGAAAGTTTTCACAGTGGGTACCTGTTAGTTTTCGGATTTTTCGCTATAGGGACTGTAGAAAATAGTATTTTGAACTTTTGATATACAAGAAGAAAAAAAAAAACATTTTTTTTCCGAATGAAAATTTTTCAGCAGAGTTGAAAACAAGAGAAAATTATACGTTTAGAATATGCGCTTGCCTTGAATCAGGAGCTGTTGTTACACAGCTGTTATTTGGTATGATAAAACACGGCTTTATGGTAGCTCTGACTGAATTAATTATCCATTTAGATTCGTTGCAAGACGAAACTATCGAAGCTCACAAACCCTTCGCTTAAGTTATCGTTCAAAAACTTTCAATGATGAAACTTGATATGACGGATCATTTTAGATAGATTGGTACACACGTATTCTCCGAAACGAGGATTTTTCCCGCACGTTATTCATCAACACAGCATCTCTCTTTATCACAAAAAAATTAGTTCAACAGCCTTCGTGCTCGCGTAAACAAAAATTTCGAGTCAGAATTATCATCAGCTTGGAAAATCCAGTACACAAACGGAGGCTGCGCACGCGGTAATCTGATAAAGAGTCGTGTCAGCGGCTGCGACGAGCTCGTCTTCAAAAGACGACACACGCGTTCGATCATCATGAATGGATTCATTGACGATGAGACGGCGCGCGAGAATTGGATCGTGACCCTCGTGAATATGGGGTATATATACATCGTGTTCGGTACAAATGCTGCAGTTACCGCGCGGCAAGCTTGCGAAAGACGTAAAAGAAGGCGGGTGGAGAAAAAGTGATGCCAATGATTGTGGTAGATCAAGATGATCATCATCATTAAGTGTATGATGAAAGAAAAGTATAAGAGAATGAAAAGTTTTTTAAACAAAGCTTGGTAATGGATTATCATTATTATAGTTGTTAATCAAATCGTTTCGCTTTTAATTTTATTGTATAGGTATTATTCACCGGAAAATTTGTTGACCTTCCATTTTTTCTTATTTTATGGAAATATGAACTTATATATGAAATAGGACACTATCCGCTGGGAGTAAAAGGGCGCTATTTCAAACAAGCTTTGTAAAAGGAGCTATTTGTACTAAGCACTGTGAAAGGTGCTATATGGCAAGTCTTTTTTCTTCTTTTAAATTTAAGTTCACACTTTAAAAGAGCGAAAATTTCTGAAAGCAAAACTTAGTAGTTTTGACCTCCAAATTGACGGAATAATAGAATATTGTAAAATGTTGGGAAGTGCACTAAGGAATTCTGCTAAGGAATTGGACAAAAAAAACAATAAATTTTGCTGATATGAAAAAATATGGTTGTTTTCAAATCTGGGCAAATTTTTTTTTAAGGCACACCTTCCGGACACGTTTTTCTTCTTTCTTATATTACAAAGTGTACAGGAAAAATACAATTAAAAACCCCTTTGTGACATATATTTGTTAAATATTGAAATCTTTTAATAAAGTGGATGAAAGCTCTCCTCTTTAAAGCTCCGGCTCCAGAAACGTCCTATACAAAGAGAAAGTATCAAAAAGAAAATGAAATTAGAAAGAAAGAGCTTTCATTTACTTTTTTAAATTAAGAAAAGTTTAAAGCGAAATTTATTGTTTTTTTTTCAAATTTCTTAGAAGATAGTGCATTTTCCTAAATTTTACAATATTCTGTTAATCCGTAAATTTGGAGGTAAAAGTTTCGATTTTTTTTTAACTGTTCGCCAGGCTGACAACTTAAATTTAGAAGAACAAAAATATTAGCGAGTCTTTTAGAAGGCTTTTCTTTAAAATAGCGCCTATCACAAGGCTTTTTTGAAATACCGCCCCCCAGCCGACGATATAAGATAAGCAAAATCTACTTCGATACAATTGGAGTTAATTTACGATGATTTAGTTAGCGAGTATCACGTTTCGATTTAAAAATAAGTGTCTTAATGGGTTTATGGCGATACGTACAATTATGAAGAGTAAAATCAAGCTTTACTCACTTCCTTCTTCGTTCAACATTTGCGGACAATTTTGCTGTGCACTCCGCTGACTCTTAATTGCCAGTGCGACTCGCCTTTACGGCGCCATCCGACTTTTATACTTTTTAAACTACCAATTGTAGGTTTTAAAAGATTAACAAGTTGAGAGACGAATTGCGTGGAATATTAATTGTAGTGGAGCTTTGCAAATACTGTTTTTGCTTTCCTGTTTATTTAAATTATAAGATAAGATTATAACTTTATTCTTCGAGTGAGCCTAAAAAGGCAGTGTTTATGGTGTATTGATGCAAAAGATAAATATGTCTAAAATATACGTACACGTAATAAATACGTAATATACGTATTATATGAAGAAATCCAGACTTTATTTTAACTTTACTCCGTATACAAAACCGGTAAAAATTTTGTTTGAAGGCACACCTTCCGGGCCCGATTGTTCTTCTTTCTTATGTCTCAAAATATACGAGAAAAATCGTGTACAATTAAAAATGTCTGTCTTATATTGCTTCCTCCTAGAGGAAGCTTTGTGATAGTGGAATCAAAATACATGGTTTTTGAAAAATGTCTGTATGGATGTGTGTGTGTGTGTGTGTGTGTGTGTGTGTGTGTGTGTGTGTGTGTGTGTGTGTGTGTATACGCCTGGTTGCCTGGATCTCAGCTTCTATACGGTCGATTTTAATCGGACAGGGCTCATTTTTTTCGTTTTTTTTTATGTGATGGCGAGTCAAAAAGAGAGCTGGTTATTGCCTTGTATAAATTTGTACAGTAAAAGTTAAAGGTCAAGTCACCGTCTTATGGAACTTTTTTGTGTAGTTGATTTTCGGAATTCTAATATGGCAATATTGCGGAAAAATCTTGCCGCAAAAACTGCGAATTCTTTCGGGCAATTGAAGTAAATGGAAAAGTTTGTATTGAAAAAAAAGAATTAAATTCAAGTTGTTACAAATTATACGAATGTTAATAAAGAAATGAATGTAATTATTACAGAACGCAATTTTGGTTTTCTCAAAAATAAATGTTTTTCAATGAAATCCTTATCTTTTAATTCATTTAAATTATATGATAAAATGTGATACATTGCCACAAAGTAAAGAAACCTCCAGCGACCTATTTGAATTATCTTTGTTCGGGCAATGAATGCCGACGATGTCCATATGGAGTTTGCTAATTTCTTCTCAGAATTCTGATGACAAACGTGGAGTCGAAAACCCCAACGCGTATACTTCAATAAAAGTTTCATTACCTTTGAGTCATCAATTTTAATGAAAAATATTAAAACTATCATTAAAGTTAAAATCTTTTTAAAATTTGAATATTGTAAATATGTTATAAATAAAATAGAAATATTGAATAATTTAATGAAAATTACCAATAGTAACAGGAATTAATAACGAAATTGAGATTTAAAATCTAAGAAATTATTATTAAAGATAATTCCATTGTTTTCGAAAACATAGGGAAATGACATTCAACGAACCACTCTTCACGTATTAAAAATGTCAATAATTTATTTACACATTACGCAACTATGTCTAATAATTACAAGGGTATACATGCGCCACGTGAACACATTACTTCCTTCGTCTTCTTCCTCAATCCAATCACATCACAATCAACAAACATTATTCGCTGGATAGGTGGCTGCTCCCGGAACCTGCCCACCTGGATAAGCGCCACCAGTAGCCTGACCTCCGAGATACGTGATACCAGGTGCCTGACCTCCGGGATACGCGCCACCAGGTGCCTGACCTCCGGGATACGCGCCACCTGGAATAGCACCCCCTTGACTGCCAGGATACGTAGCGCCGGGGTTAAAATATCCGGGATACGGAGCCGTGCCACCTTCTCTGGGTATCTCTTGGTAGTACGTGTTCTGTGGGGTTCTGATATCGCGGTTGCCACAGTAACTTCGATCCCGCAGCGGATAATCGCAGACCTTCACCCTCGGGTTGTATTCAGTGCCAATGCCACAGTTGAAGACGAAGCAGCCGCTATAGTCGCAAAGCTGGTACTTGGTGCAGTCGCCCGGGATTGGCATTACGTCTGCTTCGCTCTGTAATGCAAAGAACAAAATGTCAATTGACGAAATTTATTCATCAGTTGTTTCATTATTTGTTGTAAAAGTAATGTTTTTTATTTATTTATTTATTTTTTAATCTAGTAATGATCGATCGTAATAGTGACGGCTAACGTTAAATCAATGATTTATAATTAATAAATTATTTCTGTGATGTGACCTAAAGTCTTATCAAAACACAACGTTTTCTAAGCATCACATTGGAAATCTTTCGAGAATTTCTAAGAAAATGGGATTATTTACAATTTACTTACGACAACTAGATCGGCGAAAAGAAAGACGCTTAACAACGCGCAAAAACAAACTAATCTAGACCTCATGTTTGTCCACAGTACACAACTGCTAAAAACTTTTTATAACTACTATAAAAAAAAATTCTCTTGCAGCGGGAACGTCTGAAGCTTAACAAGCGAGTGACGTCTTCCAACAGCGGCTTTTAAAACATCCTTTACTTGCCTCATGACGCAATTTTTTTCCCCAGATTCTCTCGTTCTGTCACTCCGCGTCAAGATCAAATGTGTCGTCGCAATAGCGCAATACTCGTGTAATCATCGTATTTTTCCCGATTTAATTATACCGTAGCACCTAGCGAAGAGTCGATTGTTATAATAAGATACAGCGAGAGGCTGGACATAGCAAACGAGAGTCGGAAATTTGCGATTATGCGGGGATCGCACTATAATGGCTTTCCAGCGAAAATGACACATAGACATACATATGCGCGTACCCTTTCTCTTTCCAGTTTTTCTCCCTTTGCTCGAGGTAGAACTCGCTGTCTGCCGATAGCATTGGTAGTTTATTGTTGGAGCGTGAGTTTCTAGGGTTACGTGACACGGAAAAAGAGTTCAGAATAAAAGCCTGCAGGAGACCGTATAGGCTGCTGCTTAGGCAGTAAATGCTGGTTGCCTGGAAATCGAAAAATATGTATTTATACTATTTTTATTTATTATTTTTTTAATGTAAGAGTTAATTTATTGTTGGAAATAAACTATGTGATAATAAATGTAATTTGTACAAGAATTTATGTAATAATAGTACATTACGATACATGTGACCTAACTACTTAACACTTTTTTGCACGGCGTGAAGTTAGGGCCCGAGCGCAGTGAGCGTCCTAATCACGCCGTGCAGAGTGCTCCTTAGGTCACAACGTCACAAGTATCGTATATTATTTTATAGCACTGCCTACCTAAGCCCGCTGTCACCGATAGGCGTGTCCTAAGTGCGGGCTTAGGTCACACAGTGCTATAGAATAACTTTTCCTGTCATTTTATTCATATATATACTATTTTGCAATATTATCTAAATGAAAGTATATTTAATTGGATTGTTGTCAAAATGATTCAATTATGAATTAATCAACAGTACTTACTGCAGGCATATTTATAGCAATTGGTAATAATCCTATAGATACAGCTCTCATGGCATGACAAAACAAATTATCAATTATTGGTGAATTATGGTTTAATAACTTATGAACCTTGAAATAATATAAATATATTTGTTTTTGGATAGAGTTCGTTCAATAAGATTCAATAGATAAATGTTAAATTACCTGTACAATGCACAAGTTCAGGAGTACCCATGAAACTGGCAAAACAAAATATGGATCAACTTCAGCAAGATTTGTTATCCATGCTACACCTCCATTAAGTATTTGTGTGTTAACTTCTTCAGTGTCTATTGAAATGAAATTACTATTAACATTTAAAAAATAATAAGAATTTCCATTTATAAAAAGTTATTATAAGTATACATACTCATATCTGAATGAAGTGCTGTATTACAGAGACTTCTCGTGGCAACTGTAAATGAAATCCATGTTATGCTTTGGAAAATTACAAGGTAACCAAAACATAAAGGTTGGCATTTTTCTTTCACTGTTATCTCTGACCAGTGTTTTTTCATCTGCAAGTGTATTAAAATTAATTATAATAAAGTTAAATTAATTGATAAAAATATTAATACAAAATAATGGTTACCTGCTCCTGAACTTTTTTTTTAACAACTTTTTCTGGCCAACCATAATGTCCATGGGTTTCTTTTATTCTTAGTTCTACTTGTTTTTCCATATTTTCTAATCTCAAACTAACATTTTCCAATTTACGCAATATAAATGTCTAAAAGATAAATTAAAAGAATTAATAAAGAATTTATGATTTGCTTATAAACATAAAAATAACTAATTGATAGTTTTGTTATTGAATATCATTTTTTTTTATTGAATATGTTGGTAAATTAATGTTATACAAAAACTTTTGAGATAATGAATTCAATGTATACCTGATATATAGATAAAGGTAATGTAGTCGCTATCCTCACAAAAAATGCTGATAATGCCAAAGATGACCACCACGGTAATCCTGTTAATTCATGGATATCTAAAAGTACTTCCTCGCTGTACTTTACAAACATATTCTGTGAGAAGCTATCTAAACACTCTGTGAAAAAGCCAGATTCTACAGTTTCAGCTGCACCTGATGTTACAGATTCTGATATATTATTCGCAACAGTCGCTTCACTGGCCATAGTTCTTTGAAAATTCATGTACAGCAGAGATTGTCCAGGAGAAAGAATTTTTCGAGATAAACTCGAAAAATGAAGACAAGAAGATTTATGTTCATTTTTATACTGAAAATTAATTGTACAATGGGTTTTGTTGATATTTTGTTGCACTGATAGATGTCTAAAACATTGACGTCGGATAGATTGAACAATAATTTTACTATAAAATGCGGAATTCATCTTTTATTCTTATTATAATGTATTTCTTAAAGTATATTTCTTAATAAAATATATACATTTTCTCCTATTTTTTCTTTAAAAATTCAAACCGCTGTCCAATGTGAGGTTACATGCCGTACCAGACGACAAGACTATCTCAAAAAAGATGGTTCATCTGATGATTATCTGCGGTGAGTATATAATAGGTCTTGTCGAACACTTGTTGAACTTCACTAAAAGTTATAAAATAATTTTTTTAAATATCTATTATTTTCTAATATTAAAATGTATTATTAGCTTTTTAGATATAAGGTAGAAAATCGACATAAAATAAAACTATCTCTAGTAAATAAAATATTTAAATGTTCCCGGGTTTTTATTAAATTACTTAACCTATTCCAACCCGAACCTACATCCGGAGCTTAACAATTTCGCCACGTGACGCCGCAGCGATCGCATGAAGAATTCCGCCTGTTTTCTCATATCGCTTCTTCGATACAAAAAACAAAAAACCTTAAAAAAACATCGTCTTCGCTCAACACCCAAAAAACATGTTAAATTCCCACAAAATCACGCCGAAGCCATTCTAAAAAATACCTCATGACCCAATGCCCTTCCGATACCCATCCAAAAGCCCACTCGTCATTCTTAGCATGCTCATCGTTGTCGAAATTCTCGGGACCGCAAGGCGCATCGTGGTGCAAGAATGGCGCCAAGATAGCCTCACGGCGGCCATGTTGTCCGTGCGGCACGGTGGCTGGTGCGATATATGTCGCGTTTAGGCTCTCACGCGCACGGGCTCCCATCTAACCTTGCCGTGGCGACGCGCAGGCCCCCCCGTGTCCCGCCTGCATGTTATATACCATCGGCGCGCGATTATTCTCGCCCGGGGGCAGAGGGACTCGCTGTTGCGGCGGCGGCGCGGATCATCGTCGGGAGAAGCGACGAGGACGGGAACGGAAGCCAGGACGATATGCGCCCCGAGTAAGTAATAAGCCGAGGGGGAGGGCACGTGGTGCCCCCGCGGCGGGAGCCACGTGGGTGCGACGAAGGAAGTCGGTGGCGAGGTGTGTGTGCTGCCTGATGCGCGCGAGCGAGAAGTGCGTATGGAGGTCCGCGTATAGACGCACACTTCCGTTCTCGCGCGCGCGCCGCGAAACAGGAACAGGAAGTCGCCACCGGAGGGAGATGATCATGTCGTCCGTTTCGCTTCGTGCGCGCTAGGCTGTGTCGGTCTTTGATGGAGTGATAGCTCCTTTTAGAGAAAAAATTCGAGTCAGGGTGACGCGAGAGAGAGAGAGAGAGCGTGACTGGCGAGAAGATGATGGCGGGGTCCGACCTACTTGTAGCCTGGGCTAGCCAAGGCCGACGACAGTGGCGGTCACAAGAGGTCCGTTCTTACCAGCTTTTTGCGCCCAGAGGTCTTCTGCTGTTTGTTGACAGCTGAAGCTAGTTGTGTATTTTTTATGCGATTTTCAGATGTTGAAAAAATCTTCAGTGCCTTCTGGCAGTGTGTGGTCTAAACGATTTGGTTGATAGTCATTTGATTGCTAACAAGAATGTTGAATGTAAACAATGGTGGTTTTTGACCTGTCGATGAATGTTTTGATAATGATTTGACTTTACAATCCTGCTGCGTTACAGGTCAAAACTGTGTTTAGCATTACAATTTGATTATTACATTCGATTCTAATACTTATGATTTATGTAATAAATTAAATCAAAACTTTTTTTGCAATAAGCATTGTCAGATTATTGGAGACTTGATTGTAGGAGATTTGTAGCATTTTTTTGAAATACTTTGGTTTGGTTTAATAGCTAAGAGAAGGGAAAAACGTTGAGAAACCAATATCGTCAGTGATAAATAAAATTAAAATTCATCTGTTTAAATTGAATCCTATATTTATTTGCTCCAAATGGTATATTAGTTCTCAGTTTATGACAAATAATGATTCTGATCAAGAATTATTAGTTACTACGAAGCTAAATATAGAAAAATATAGAAAATAAGCTTTATAAATTTGTTTTTACAGCATTTTACAAGACTTTGGAGGAGAAGATTGAAATTAAACATCAAAAAAGATGCAAGCTGAAACTGAAGGTATATCTATTGATGATTTTGATGACGCTACATTAATACCAGTGGAAATTTTACCATGTGATGTAACACCACGACATAGAGTAGCAGATGCTCTCTCAATTGTTGAACTAGGGAAACAATTGTTGCACAGTGCCAAAAATGGAGATACAGAAATGGTGCGAGACCTCATGTGCAGAGGTGCACCATTTACAACAGATTGGGTAAATATTGTAATATTATCAAATTTACATCATTATTAACTTTATACTGTTTTGAAACTTATGCTGTGATTTTTAGCATGGAACAAGTGCTTTGCACTTAGCTGCGCAAAACAATCATACAGAAACTGCAGAAGTATTATTAAGAGCAGGAATTTCTAGAGATGCACGGACAAAAGTTGACAGAACTCCACTACACATGGCTGCTTATGAAGGTCATCACGAAATGGCCCAATTACTTCTTAACTATGGAGCAGAAGTGGATAGTAGGGATATGGTAAGTTATTTTACTTCATTTACTAAAATATTATTAAAATACATTAATTTTCTTTGTAATAGTGTTATATATGTCTGTTAAATTTTGAGGTTATATCTGATCTGTCGGATTACTATTACTAACTATTGATAAATATAATAGATACAATTTTTGGGAATCTATATGTTAACTCTTCCTAAGCTAGGACTGTAACTTTTGGTACATCTGAAATTTTCTACAAATTAAAATTTTATATATTTCTTTAGTTGAAAATGACCCCTTTACACTGGTCTGTTGAACGAGAACATACAGAAGTGATGTTAATATTGTTGGAGCATGGAGCTGATCCAAATAGTATTAGTAAATTCAACAAAACACCTATTACTCTTGCTCTGGAGCATGACAGAATGGACTTAGTTGATATGCTTCAACAAGAGCGAGAAATTATTAACCCACAGCAAAATCAACTCCAGTCAGCTGAAATAGAGGCTGCAACACAGAATTTAATTCAGTTAGAAGCTGAACGACAAAAAGAAGAACAAGAGCGTCTTGAATTGGAGGAACAGCAAAAACGAAAGCTTGCACAATGTAATATTATATTTTTTATATATCTGTATGTGAATATTGAAAAATTTGAAAACATTTATTTAAAATTTATTATTATTATTATAGTAGCATCACAGAAGAAACAAAGAATGATCTTTCAACAAATTAGAGTGCAACCTGTTAATGAAGAGGAACAAATAAAAGAGCAGTTAGAAAGGCTAGCAGAAAATACAATTCATATAGAAAGTAAAAAGCGCAAAGTTCAAGACATGATTAATTCAACTGGGCTTGATCATCCCTTGAGATTTTTGCAAGCTCATGGTATTACAATGATTCCCATGGATAATGATGCAACAATTGTTGAAAATGCTATGGAAAGTGGTCAAACAGTTGTTCTTACAGGTATAAAATTCTTTTCTAATGTAGTTCATTAGATTATATGTTATTTTGGTAATATGGTTTATGAAATCTTTTTTTCATAATAGATGCTGGTAAACTGGCGCTTAATCTCACGAGAACAAATCCTATCAATGTCAAACCAGTTAAGAAATTACAATTAACTAGTAAAAAAGGTAGTGCGAGAAAAGTCATTACGATCAGAGCAGACCAAATCCTTGGTCAAAATTCACAAACAATGACGTCGAGGGGACCGAATATTTTAAAAAGGACAGCAAGTGATACTAAAAGCGCTGGAAAAATATTCTTTACACCAGTAGGGAATGTTACAACGAATATTCCAACGCTTACTGCTACCAAGACAATGACTTCACCAGTAAAGGTATTCAAAATTTTTGTTTTCATAACTTCAGAAAATAATTATTAATTTTTAAATTTCATTAACGATCGCTTCTACGTATTCTTATAGAAACAATTTATAACGCCGAAAGCGGAACCTTTATTATTGCAATTGGATGACGGAATCGGCGAAATCTTTCACAACGATACTCCCAAAGTACAGCCTATTATGGACGTTGCAGAACTGAATCGAAAATTAGCGGAGGTCCGAAGAGAAGCTGAAGAGTTCCGCAGACAATTGCAGCAGAAAGAAGAGGAAGCCGAGCTCTATAAACAGCAGTTGAGGAATTTGACTGCTCAAAAAGCTATGAAGTGATCTGACTAGTGCCTCTTCAAAAAGTTTGTGGTTTTGAACTTTGACGCGAAGATTCTAGCAATCGTTCACGTCGTGGAACAGTCAAACCTCGTTTTTGAACTGATGTATAATATATTTTAATGTACAAAAGAAACTATTTGAAGTGAGGAAGATGTGAAATACGTTTGACAATGTGTTTTCCTACAAGAAGGAACGAATGAAGATGCATTTTTTTTTTTTTTTTTTATAAACGATTGTCACCTCGTTGCATGTACATATTTTAGTTTATTTTATAGCGATATGTATATGAATATGTGTATATAAGTCATCGAAAATGATGAAAATGAGCAGAAAAAATTATGGTTCATCGGATGAAAAATTGGAAAAGGATTTTTTTCAACAAACGTTTTTATAATTGATTGAGCGGCTCGCATTCCAAGCACTTCCTACTTAAAACTTCCGTAATACCTGCAATACTTTGGTAAAAGACCGGTACATTTGTATATACAAATTTCAATAAACTTAGTTTGTTTATTTTATTTCTTTTACAATACGTAAAAGCTACAATTTACAAGAACCGCATAGTTTAAAACCGACTCAAAATTTCAGTTTTATTTGAATAAAAAGAGCGCAAAAGCTTTTAACGTAGAAAGAAAACGTTAAGTATTTGAAAAATACTAACCGTTGTAAATAAAATTCAAATAAAAAATATATTGAAAGCGTCTTTGCTGTGTCGAGGCGACAAATAGTTCACCGTAACTACGTTTCTGAACTGGTTGAGAAACGATTATACGCGAAACGAGAAACAGAAGAAAGATTGTAATATAATAAAAAATTTTCCGTTAGAGCAGATTATATTTGTACCTCTACGCAATAAAAGTTTTATATCAGAAAAAAATATATTCGCAGCTATCAAGACATGTCTATTGATAATAAAATCTACGAATCATTTCATTTTTTACAATTTGTAAACCTCGTCATACAAAGCCATATTTTTTCAATTACAATACCTATTTGTTCGTTATATTGCGCCGTTTATGCTTTACATTTAACAATAAACTAATTTCCATACAAATTCAACAAAGATAAACTAAAACATTATTCTAATCTTCTATACTAAGCTTCCATACACTCTCGAATCTCACTACCTAGTTCCCCCATCAATTAAAAAAAAAAAAAAAGATATCGCGGTTCCTTTATCGCGCTGTGCCCTCTCGGTGGTGTGCGGGTGAGATTTACGGCCGAGCGCCACGAGATTTCCTTTTCCTCCTTTTCCGCGGCGTCGTAAGACCACCGTCGCGACGACAACGTTTCCTGGCGAGCGCAAGCGCGCGAATCGATAGGATTGCCGGGCGGAGGGAGGCAGAGACTAACGAAAGTAGTCTAGAACTACTAGTTCTACTACTAATGTTAGTAGTTCTAACGACGCGCCTAGCGCGCGCTCGCGTCTTACGACGGTGGTAAGGTGCATAGAACGATGCAGAATGGAGTGTTTTAGATTCGGAGAATGAATGGTTTTGCTCTGAGTACAGTTATGTTTTTTGTTATTGTTTCTTGATGCTATTACATTTTCGTTTTGTTTCGAAACATTATTATAATGTAGTAAACGCGTATGCGTTATGAAATAGTATCACGAGTATCGTATAGAATTTTATAGCACTGCCTGCCCTAAGCCCGCTGTCACGCCTATCCGTGCCCAAAGTAGTGCTTTTTTGCACCGTGAGGTTATCGCACGAGCGTAGCGAGTGTGATAAACACGGTGCAAAAAAGGACTACTTTAGTCACAGATAGGCGTGACTAAAGTGCGGGCTTAGGTCACAGGTCACACCGTGCTATAAAAATATATATGTTCTTGCATGAATATAATAATTAATAGCTTTAAAGATAATGTTTTCATGACCGTATCTTGCAGCGTACAGTGCGTACACTATACTTTGTAAATACTGTAACATGTTTGTAAAAAATTAGGGATGCGGAGTTGTATATAAAAAAATCCTCATTAACGTTTTTACCACAAGCATTTTAAATAAAATAATAAACTAAACTATATATATTTGCAGTTTCTTTTCCGGTAAGGTATGTTTACATTCTTTTCTTCTAGTTTAAAAAACAAAAATTCAATTCCGGTAAAGAATAATTAAAAAATTCTTTGTTAAGTAATTAACGTCAGAGCTAAGTGACAATGTTACTATAGTTCACTTTAAAAGGTATACCCGAGTTAGGGAATAAAAATCCCACAAAATAAAATTTGATTTTCGAAATTTTTTATTAATTAATTCATTTTAACAGACTCTTTCACTCCTCTAACCGTAACAAAACATTACCTACTTAGCTTTTACGCTGTCTATAAAAATATCATATTCAGCCATTTTACGTTACTACGCTAAAAATACCTACTTACCACCTCACACGTATTGCGTATACAAAGTTTCCAACGTACTCTTTCGAGCCATTCCATTTATAAACGGTGAAAAGCCACCTTACCTTTACTTTAAACCCAAAATCCAAAATCGCGAGTAGCCGCTCGATTCTCGCCGACCGCGGCGCGCTACATAGAGAGATAGCGACAAAAGTACATATACCAGCTTGCACGTAGTATCTACCTACCTACCTACATATGTATATCCTGCGCTTGTGAGGAGGACGAAGAATGCGTGTCTTATACTTATACATATACGCGCGATGCTCTCCTAACGCGCCAGCGGTTCTCAAAATTCCGTACTTAGAAATGGAGTGTGCGTAGATGTAATGAATAAAATGAATGTAACGTATGTAGTGGTATTGGTAGCAGGAAGAGACTAGGAGAAAGAGAGAGGACACGCGCGCACTTTGGGAGGGACCGGAATAATCCATCCGGAGGTTGATACGTGCGCATTTGTGAAAGTATGAGTGAATTCGTAAAGTTGGTTTTACACCTGTGAAGGTGCAATGGGCGGTGGATAGGGGAGTGACGCCGTGGATATTATATGGGATATGGAGCGATTTGGTCAACAAAATTTTGAAGCCACGTTTCGGGATCGTCATTAGAAAATTATGATAGCGTAATTTTTAATGTAATATTTTAATTTTGTGAAAATGTCATACAACTGAAAAATTATTTATTTGTGATGATGATTTTTACAGCATTTGTGAATCGGAGCAACATGAGAAAATGCAGCGGACTCTTGCTCCGTTTTCAATATTATTTCCATTATCAAAAGATACTTTAATATAAAAAAAACAAGCTGTTTTTCGTATTTACCCAAAAGTATATTATTATGATAATTTTAGAGCAATATAATAATGCAATGCAATGAGACTAAATAAAACGTAGTGTTTGAAAAGTACTTTGCATTAAATTGAAGAAACTTATTAAATTGAATTTATAACTTCGCGATATATAACTATATCATCATCATCATACAAATTATCCATTGTATAATTTATAAGTACCTCATTACAGTACACCTTCTCTATAGCATTATCAAAACATACGTCGACAACGACAACAATTGAAAACCTCCCCAATTTTGGCGTTCTAAAAAAAGGTCGGTAAAGCAGTCTCCTAATGCCGCAAGCACCCGTTTCACCCCATTCCTCATCCATTCTCTTCTCCCGCATTCCTCGCAAAACTTCTGCGCGTAACTTCTTCGACAAATCATCCCTGAACCTACTCCCACTGCCACATACGTTAGAGGTACCAAGACACAAGTATACTACACCGGCAGCATGCAGCTATACACGCTGAGCGCGAGTCTCAAGCGTAAACCCGGCATAACAACGCCGCTGGCGGCTCGCTTGCGACGCCGGTGCTGCTTCCAACGCCTTGGTGTCGGTCCTCTGTAACGCCTCTCTCTTTCTCTCTCTCTTCCACCCACGTATATGTATATATGTTCGGCTCTCCGAAGAGCCGCGAGTACGTAAGATATACGTGCGTGTGGCGTTTTCGCAACGCTATTCCGTCTACACGTCTCTCAAGGCTCGCGAAAAGTAGAGTTCGAGGATCATCTCTCTCTCTCACGTTGTTTTTTCTCTCTTTTCCCGAGGGCGGCGACTAAGTATACCTATGCGATACTATAAGCGAGGCGCTCGCGTCGTATAGGTATACCTATCTACACCAGGAGCGTTATATATCATCGCAGCCGCGGCGCTGTGGC
>JAPYZO010004369.1:0-18314 GCA_030522905.1 Torymus flavipes | reverse complement strand
GGGGGGGGGGGGAGAGGGTTTTCCGAGTGTGATATAGAAAGTCGGAAGTTGAGGTCGCGCGGTGTCGTTGAACGCGAGTTTTGAAAAGAAGTGTGGAAAATGGTCGAAGTTCGGTGGTATAAAAATATTTTTTTATAGAGTCTGCACGTAGAAATGAAAAAAAAGAGGTAGTAAATTAAATAGTCGTGTGATGTATGAGATTTAATTAAAAATTGAATTTGAAATGAATATTGAAAAAGATTATATGGAACATCATTGGAGGGAGTTATTTAGAACGAGGATCGTGAAATTTTAATTAGCAGTAGTTCAATACGATATCATTTTTTTAATATTGGGGGATGAATTAATCACGGTGAAAAAGCGTGCGCGTAGGAAAAATCTTGCTCGCAGGGAAAAGTCACAAACTTCATTGACAAAACCAATTTACCGCGCATACTCGCTAGTTCGCGGGACAAAGTGGATAGCGAATCGGAAAAAAGTACTATGCGCGGGTATAGAAGACCACGAACGCTGAAAACAGAGGAAGCGGACACGCGAAACGAGTGCTCCGCCGGCAATATTTAGATTCCGCGAGGAATGGAATTGAAACATTTTTCACCGATTACAGCGAAAGAGCGGGCGCGCGAAAGAAGAGACGCGGAGTGTGAGAGAGAACCAGAGAGGGAGAGATATCGGATCGAGGGAGTACATAGTGTCGCATACCGCGAACACGTCGAAAGCCAATCAGCCGAGCGGCGGGCGCGCTCTCGCACGTCGTTAATAATAGCAGGCGCGAGTACGCCGGGCTGAGCGAAATTGGCTAGATTTCGCGCTATCGATCGCAGGCAGCCGGCGCGAGGGGAGAAAGCGAGAGCAATCCGACAGGAAAACGGCCGCAATAATATTAAATTAAGTTTTATGATACGGCTTGCCTCGCGCGCGTGCACCGCCGGCCCGTTTACGTCGTCCGCGACATTTATTGTTCTGATTTGTGATGCGAACGGCGCGCGTACCAAGCTATCCTTCGCGTTCGTTCTCTTTCGCGCGCGAGCGCGAGAATATCTTTCATATTCGCGGGGGAAGGAGGATGAGCGAGAAAATCTGCCTTGAAGGAGATGTAAAGGGTGCAGACGCGGGCTATCGACCGGCTATGTTCACCGCTCGCGCGAATACTGTTCTTTAGACAAAGGGTAGCTGGAATTTTAAAGGATGCTTTATTCCCGAAGTCGCGCTGATTGTTATTTATGATTGTAGCCAGCTGCCCGTGGATTGAGATTGGTGGACCGTACTGGCGCGGACTGTTTACTTTAGCTTTCCGAAATCAAGATTAGCTGTCTTATAAAGTTATAAATGGCTTTAAGTGCTGTCCGTGCAGCTATGTAGCTTCATTAGTCTCAATAATAGACTAATTTTCGCTAAGTGTTCGCTGTACACAAAATTTTTTGCAAAATACTGAATTAGCTTCGCTGAAGATCATATATTAGCCTCGTTGAGTTTTGTATGCATCCACTCAAAAATGCAGAGATTTTTGCCGTGTATGATAAATATGTGAATTGCCGCTACTACTTAAGTACGAAACGATGCTTATTAAAATAAATTTTACGTATTCAACTTTTTTACATCACATTGGAGTTTGCTTGAATATTAAAAAACTTTAATATTTTCACAACATTCCCGACAAAATGTTCGCTTATATTTTATTAGAGGGAAAAATTAATATGAACGTATACAAAACGCCCAAGGATATTTTCGTTACTCGATTAGGTTCCGAACAAGCCCGAAAATTATTCCGACAAGCCACAAAGCCGCAACACACGCCAAAGGTATACAGAGGAGAGTAAATTTTTCTTTTTATCAGTGAAATTTGAATCGCTGATTCTTCCGATGCCCCGACATCCACGCGGCTTCATGCAAATTGCCGCGCGCGTCGTGTGCGCAGCACAAACACATCCATACAAATTGTTAGCTCGCTTCAACACACGCCAGACTGCCACACGTACACATATATACACGCTTATAGCGCCGCCGCTGCTCTCAAAGTTCTCGCGGGCTTTTATATATTGTTGAAAAGCGCGAGCGTGAGTTGACGAAAGAGGCGACTGCGCGCGGGGGCACGAAATTTTTAAAAAGCTCCGCCGAGTAATCAGCGTGTTCGCCATGCACAGCCCGCGCTCTGCTTTGATCGCGGCGAAGGCTAAATTTTAAACGAGTGTTAACATTTATGTTCGTAAGTACACGCCTCTTTCTCTCAGTCTGGTGTGCGCACGCGCAGTTCAGATTCGTTCGTATAAGAGTTTAGCCAGCGCGCGGGGGCTGCGAGGGGCAAGTTTAAATTAAATCATGTCGCGCGCGAAGTCGTAAGACGGCGCACATTCGCACGCTCGGGTAGAGCGAGGCTAATGCGCTGTCGCAGCTACTATCTCCTTGGAAAACTTTGGAGGGGAGAGGGTAGGAGAAGATTGGCCCCGTCCCTCTCGCGCGCCACACCCGCAACGCCGTTTCGAAACTTCACAGTTCTCTTCGGCGCGTTGTAATTTTTAATCACGATAAAAAGTTGGAAAAAAGACGGGAGAGGGGGGAGGAGCACGGTAGGGGATGAGATCGAGGAGGTGGATAGGAGTTGGAGGGTCGTTAAGTGGCAGAGCCAGTTGGTATTTACATCGATTCGCTTCGAATGCCGGGGCGAACTGCGCGGGTCGGGCGGATACTCTTGTCCCTTAAGTAGATTACCGGAAAGTTCTGTAAAGCAATTTGCTGATGAGCAATATTTGATTATTAAAGTGCTTTGGCGCGCAAAGTAAGCTGTTTGATGGAATTTTTGAAACTAAGCGGACGCTGATAATAAGGGTTTTTGCCTTTCCAAAAGAGGCTACTTATAATTCTACCGCTCGTTGGCGTGGACTGTTTTGCGAATTATATATGCTTGCGTTTGTGAAATAATTAACGGAAAAATTGTTGCTTTATGCACAAGTATTCACAATTACGATGTTTGAGAAAAAAATTTTTCTAGTTATTAGTAGTTGTCGTTGAAATTGATTCTTATTATATTAATATGTTTTGGAGTTCGGATACTATCTTGTATTCAAACACTTCACAGTTTGCTAACTATGTGACAAAGACTTTAATTTTCCGACAAATTGTTATGTTTCTCAAAGATAAATACATAGTTTTCGAGTAATAATTGCTGCATTAAAAGAATCCATATAAATGCAATGTATAGCAATTATTGTATTCAATTCCAATACAAAAGAAAATGATCATAGTTTTTCTCAATTTTTCATTTTTCATAACGAAAACTTTACGATATCTATTATTTAATTAAACAAATCAATTGAAATGGAGAAATGATTTTTAAATTAACATTTGTTTCTTTCTTTTAGTGAAACCATTGAAAGTAGAGATCTTGGGAAAGGAGAAAGTTGTATCAGCTAGTAGAAAGTATGAAATTGAATGTCGGAGTACGGGGTCGAGGCCACCTGCAGCCTTAAGTTGGTACAAAGGATCAGAACAATTAAAAAATGCGTCAAGGAATGTAAGTGATTATTCTGTATTTATTTATTGATTTTAATTCATGCATGACCGAGAACGGGGTGATGTTTTACTGTTTTCTTTTGTATATCTTCTATTTTAACAGTATTCAATTGATAATTCAACTTGAGGATAAAGGACCTGACCATACGTCGTTTTTTTAATACAAATAATTACGGTACCTAGACATTAATAAAGAAATTGCAAACCAATTCACTGCTAGAGTATATCATCATGCCCTCGCATACTCCTAAATCTACATTAGTAAATTTTGCATAAACTATAAGAAAGTTAGTAGACACTTAAGTTTCAAAACAGTTTTCCACGATAAATATAAATGCCATTCATGCTTCATTGCTAGAAACTTCTAGAGTAATCTATAAGTAATTTTACTCGAAATATGATTATAAGCATAAGCAAAGACTATTATTCTAAATCTATCTTTCAAATTGAAAAAATTAAAGAAATATTGTAGACGAGAAATTGAATTAATAATATCAGATACTAGTGTATTATGGTATATATACTAAATAAGCTATATCGACTGAAGCAATCCATAGTTTGTGCAATTATCATGGAAATTTTCATCTCGATGGGTGGACGCTTTCACTGAATTAATTTCACAGCGTGTACTGTCCATTGGTTGTGATATTCAGTACGCTTTTGTAATTTGCATATCATTAGTTTATTGTACATTGATCATTCTCTCGTGAGAATCCATCCCGTTTCATAGTAACGAAATTCCAAAGGAATAAATGATCAATAATTCATTACATCGATCAGGTGTAAACTGGTGTTTTAACAAATCTGTATGATGCTAATCTTGAATAAAATACATAAGTATTTGAAATAAATAATATAAATTGATAATATTCAATCAAACGTGATTTAGATCACTTCATTTGTAATTATACGTAGAGTTGGAACTATAGTTTACCACCCCAATATAGATGTACATATTGATGTCTTTATATATTGATCACAATCATACATGATTATATATTCAAATTATCAGTTTCTAATTGAAATAACTTGGTCAAATGGAATATTTAAACGATCAAACACGAATTTCAAATGCATGATTACGATGTCAAATACATATAAGATTACTCTGCAATCAACAAGAGGCCATTTGCTTACTTTTCAATCAATTAAAGCCTAGCATTATAGATCAAAGCCCAGAATTAAAAAGTTAAAATTGTTAAAAATTGTTGTGTCTGTTGTTGTTAAATAATGACCTTGGTGAAAAAGTTGGATTGAAAAAATAAGATCTTCGTTAGTTTCAGAAAGACGGAATGAGCGTAAGTATACTTGAATGGGTACCAAATGCCGAGGACGAGGGGAAATACCTAACCTGTCGGGCGGAGAACCGACATTTACCGGAAGCAGCCATCGAGGATAAATGGAAGTTGAAAGTTCACTGTGAGTATAAACTTTGAAAAAGAACTTGCCAAACTTTTTAACGGCGAGAACAAAGTCGAAAAAGAAAATCCTTCTGTCCATAACGAGATCTAACTCAATGAAGAGACGTGAGGCTCGAATCGATGACGCACACATATTCGGAGATAGAAAAAGGAAGACGAAGGCGAATCCTAAGAAACTTAATAAAGCTATATTATATTCGCTGAATTTAAGCGGACTTTTCATATACCGTGATAATGATCAGAATTGGATAATGTGGATAGAAATTGATAGTCAAGAAGTATTTCAAAGATCGTTATTCCCACGGCTCGTACAAGGGCCAATGCAGAATTCCCTTGTCTGCCATTGACCTGCGGCCAACTTGTAGCGTGCATGTACTTATCATGCTTACTGGAACGTAAACCAATACGCCTTCGAGGGCTAATAACTAAAATCAAAGATCGTTTGAGAACATGTAGTAGTTTGAAAATTTAATTTTCGAAAACTTTATAAATTGAAAGAATAATATGTGATAAAATACCTCGTAACCATCCTTCGAAACATAACTTTTTGTTTAAAACAACAGTTTTTAAATTTATTAACAGCTTGTTGATATCATGACTGTTTATTAATCCAAGTGTACCGTTTACATCATACTAATTTTTTTTTTATTTATTTAAAGCCTACCCAAACTTATTGGTTTATACGGCTATTACATCATACTAATAAATTAGTTACATAGACATGTAGGTACTTGAACTTTTTTTACGGAGCATTTCTCGTGACAATTTTTGGGATAAATTTGGGACAATAGTGAATTAAAATTTAAATTAAAAAGGATTTCTTTTTTGTAATGTACAAGATTTAATAAAAATATAAATTTAACCGAGCAAGCGTTCGCGAGTGAGGTATAGTAGCTAATTAACTAATTAAACCTATTCAACATTATTGCTGTTAGCTTAGTACTAGGAGTTCGATATCTTGTAGTTAGAAGTGTAGTAACTCATTTATTATACTCTGATATTAATTAATTAATTATGTTATATCCTATTTTGTGCTATTATTACGATTTACTGACCATAACGTTGAAATTTTTTTATAAATTATGAAATTATATAATTACGTATTCATTCATTCAGAACCCATTTTAATTCTAAGAAATTTACATTGCAGTTATAATTGCTTTTAAAAATAATTAAAATAATATTTGCTTAGAGTTCAGAATAATCTTTCAGGAAAAATTGCAAAATTCATCGAGTCATTTTGATTTACGGAGCTTTGAATAAGCACCAGAAACTGCTAGTCCGTCGGTACAGTTATCGTGATCTCGTTCACTGCACACGCAAACTGGCTGGATAATAGAGATGAATTCAATTTACTGGGAAAACTAATCATTTCCACCACATTTTCGCTCTATCTTCTCCAGCCAAGCTAGGTGCTTACGCGCCTTTGCGAGTTTTCATTGCCGATGTATTAAATCACTTTGCAAGTTTAAAGGCCGATATTAAAAATCGCTTAAAAGTTTAAGATATAATTCTTCGACTATTTTTGCGGGAATAATAGATTTTTAAATATTATTCATATAATAATAAAGCTTCTGAATAATTAAAACTTTTTTTTAAGGATGGGGTATATGTGTAGAGTTACATGATACTTTTAAAAGAATAAGTAAAATATCAAAGTACAGAAAAAGTATAATACACAGACTGTCATAAAAAATTTCAACAATTTTTGTTACTAATTTCAATTAGCGAAAAAGTTGTGCCGTTAAACTTGAAATTAGTTCTAGTTCTCCCATGCTTTTTATAAAAATTAACTTACGCAGAACTTTCTCTAGTATTTTTAACTATATTTCGTTAAAACCAGCAAGTTAATTTGTATCTTCTGAGTACTTTTGTTAACAAGAAAGAATAACTGTTAAATTAACTATTTAAAGTTTATGTTTAGATAAAATAATGAAATTTCATTCGCAGAAAATAACAAACCAAAACTTTTATTTCATTAATTATTTTTATAAAGTAAATTCAACGATTTACGCCAATGAAAATAAATAAAAACGATTTCCTAAAACAATACAATCGAGCACCTGCTTGAAACCGTATTGTGCCCCGAAATCAAAGAAAATTTACCGTGAGTCGGCCAACCTGCTGCGCAAACTAAGAGAATTCATCGCTCAACTAGATTAAATCAGCTTTGATGGCTTTCGAAAACATCCAATAGCCAGGTGCACGTCGCGCGTTTCCTTCCTTCGTCCGGGCGGGGCCAACACCTCGCTCATGCTCCCATACGTATATCTACGTCCAGGCGACAGGATACGGCGAGCGCGAACGTAAGCGAGAGAAAAAGCCATAAGCGAGTTATGTGTCTGACTCGATTTAGAGTTTACTACTTGCTCGCCTGCGTCCGCCCCGGGAGACGGCACAGAGCGCGCGCGCGCGCGTGTGTGTTGAAGGAAGGGAAGGGGGCAAGGGTCGCGCGCGCCGTGAATGCAAGAAAATACTGACCTACGCAACTAGTTTCTCCCGCGCGCGCACGTCGCAGAATTTTCTCGCAGAGCGCGGCAGAAAATTAAGCTCAATCAGCTAGAAAAGCTGGACGCGGCTAGTCACGTAGGATGTTTTAGCCCGAGCACGCGTCAAGCCCACCCGTGTTCCGCGAACAAGCTCTGCGCTCGCGCGCACTACGAGCTGGGCATAAGTAAACGCACAGCGAGGCAGCGCGCAGGACAAGAGAGAGATAGAGGGAGGCAAGAGAGATAGAGCCGACGCTGCTGATGCTGCTGCTGCTGCTGCTGCTGCTGCCTGTGCTCTATACAATATACATACCGACGTATATTACGCGGTATCGTACGTAAAAGGTGTACATGCATAATGGAAATCAAGCTTGGCCGCGCGTTTGCTGCGCGCGAGCCCTCGGGCTCTCGTATAAATAAGCCACGGACTGCAGAGCGAGCGAACGTGCACGTGTGCACCTATATGTATGTACGTATATGTGGCTCTGTGTCTATGTATATATAAACCTACGCGACTAGCTGGACTTTTTCAAAGAAAGCCAGCCCCAGCGCGCATAAAAAAATCTCAAAGTTTCTCGCGGTCTTTATAATACGAGTCGTAGTATATGCACGCGGGGCGGGCAATCTGTTCTCCACGCTTTTTTTTTTTATTTTTTACCTTTTGCGTTGCGCCGCGGTGCGAGTTTTTTGTCTCAGCGAGGACAGAGCGAAACAATTAATGGCGCGCGAAGGAGAGATCGCGAGTCGCGGAGAATAAAGCCTTCCCCCCACCCACCTCCACCGCTCGTTCTCTTGCTGAAATTCATTTCCCCGTATAAATATTTAAGCGCGCGCGAACGCTCGCGACTTCGAACTTTATAAAATGCAAATATTTGAGGAGGAAGCGCATAGAATGGGAGAAAAGTCGAAACGCGCTGAAAACTACCTGTATACGCGCGGCGTCTGCGTGTGCGCGTGAGCAAAGGTGTGTCGGCTTTTTCGCATGACCTTTCTTAACTATGTAATTTAGAGAGAAAGAGAGAGAGCGTAAAAAGGTGTATTTTAGTGTTACTGCATTGCGCGTGCACGCGTGTATACGAGGGGACTGAAAAGAAGTTAGGAAACCTCTTTCTTATAAGGGCGGGTAACTTTCGTAAACCTTATTTCGAAACATCTCTCTCCGATCAAATGCTAAAAGTATTGAGGACCGGGCTCCAAAGTTGGAATAGTCGATTCCAACCGACCAACCACTTTAAAGAACTCATAACTTTTTCCGAGACATTGTTTTTTACCTTTAAATCGAGACGAAATTATTGTCCTCGGCGATCGCGCGTCGGCACGAGAGAACTACGAAGAACAGTCGCTCGCTAGATTTTATCCAGTCCTCTCGTCGGCCGAGTGTGTATGTACTTCCTTTTTCAGTTAAAAACGAGAAAACCGGAAAACCGAGCTCTGCCTTAATGGTTCTCATGTAACTTTAACGACGCGGGATTGCTAGAACGACGTTTCTCAAGATTAATATTAATTTTAATTTCAAAGTAAATGTAAATTTAATAGTGTAGTTTCATATATAATAGGAAGTAATTAAAATACATGATAATGATTAAATATTTTGTTTTCATCAGAGAACATTGAAAGCGATGCTGTGCAAATATATGTTTAAAATATTCTTGTATTAAAGTTTATGTTTAAAATACATAATATCCGAGAAACTTTTAAATCCTTAATGCAAGCACTTGTAACGTTGATGTAAAGTCCGACATTTTCTTCTCCAACATCTTAAATGAATGTTTACTCTGTACGTAAATTTACTTATTTTAAAGCCCTATTAAATCATTAACTTTTGACATAATTTACTTAGACTTTTAACACTCAAGCAAAATCATTACTACGAAGTACTGCTATTTTCCTTAAATAACACGCGAATTTCATTTTCAAGCCTATAGCAAAATCCGAGAACTGCGCCCTATGCGTTCTTCCAGCAACGTATACATTATATCGATTACTTCTGCTAGCGGTGTATTTTTTAAAACACCGCACCTTTGACTGCAGAGGGCATAATAAACGAGACATATACATCATATATATATATACAATTTTAATTTTCTCTGTGTTGCAGTTGCGCCCATAGTGCTACTGCGAATAGGCTCGTCTTCCGACCTAAAGGAATTCAAGGAAGGCGACGACGTTTACTTTGAATGCAACGTCAGATCCAATCCCAGGAACTTCAAACTAACATGGTATCACGGGGTAAATATGAACTCCATCTCTCTATCTTTGGCCTCGTCTGTCTTCTACACGTGAGCTGTATTGACACTGGCGCGGTTGAGAAGTTGTTTGCGCAAAAAGTCGAAATGAGCGATGAAGTTGGAAAGGATGTGCGTATACGAGTACCTTAATCTCGGGAAAAAAGAGTCGAAAGTAGAAATGAATTGCCCGTAAGGTAAGGGAGGGCAGGTTAAAGTTTAATGTATGCAGAACGTGAGGAAAGCCGGCTGGAAGCGAAGGCTAAATTAAAAGATCCGCGGGCTACACGTGATCGTTACATCTAGTATGAGAACACACGTGATTAAAGTATGATAAGGGAGCGAGAGAGATTCAAGACTTTCTTAGAAACGTTTCCGGTTGAATCCAGAAGAAAGTCTATTTAATTTCTCAGGGCATAGCAAAGAGTATAAATGAATGAAAATGTAATTGCAGTACGGGAATCTTGCACGAAAAAAAATAGTTGTTATTACTACGCTCTCTCGCAACTTCAACTATAGCTGGTTCACTAAACGAGATTCAGCTGAATCAACGTTAACTTCTTATGTTAAAAGAACTACAGTCTTCTGTAGAAATGTTTGTTTACATCTCGAGATCGCTGTCACGGATGTTACTGAACTTTTAGTAGGTGTTACCACACTCCGCAATTGTTTTTACATTAGTACCGCCCAGTAACAGCAATAAACTTAACCTCTGTTAACGCAAATATTTTCTTTTTTCCATGTGGAAAAAAACACTCTATTTATTCTATTATTCTAATCTACGTATTTTTTATATTTTTCAAATATTATAAACATCATTTCCCCCTAGTCTTTTACTTTTTTAGAATCGTTAAAATGGCGGACATCACAAATTTCCTTGACTATTTGCCACCATTTTGTTTTGAGAATTAAAATAATGTTTTATTAATCAATAACATCAATTTTAATCTATATAGAATGATAAGAAATCTGAATTAATTTTGTTTTAATTAAAGAACAAATTCTTTTCTCGAAATGAAAATATCGTGACAGAGAAAAATGAAATTTAAATTAAAATTGTCTTTAAACACGATTCTAAATAAAAGAGACTGGGACAAAACCGGGAATCGGGGTAAGAGAAAATTTCATATTTTCTCAATAACCATTACTGATATATCTATACAAGAACCAGGTCTTCCTGAAGAGTACTTTTATTGACATTTTGTGCCTTGGGGAAAATACAAACGATTTTGTATTAGGTAATATTACTTTTTTCCAAGTAAAATATGAACATTAATCCACAGTTCTAATATTGAAGAAACTATTAAAGCGCCATATACATAAAAATTTAGCACTGTCGTGTCCCTCTACATAAAGAATGTAAATTCCAAAAATTATTCAACAGCATAATTCGCACCGTAATATTTCATAATTTTAGACAAACACTCGGAATCTTTTTCCTCATCTGAGTTCTCTCTCTCGCTCTCTCTTCTCATTCCTTCACCAAACACGAGGTACGCAAAAGTACAGAGCCACTTTGCATAAGTTCCGCTTTATTTCTGTAATTTTTCACCTCGCTGCTGCGGCGACACCTCCGCGACCCCGTGAAAGCTTCTGTTAAAGCTTAAGGTAGGGCCCGCGCGACGCCGCGCTAATGTACATTAGTGTAAAGAGAGAGAGAGAGTGGAGACGAAAGGCCCGTTGCGAAAACACGAAGCGCAAAAAGCTTTTTAGTGCCACTGAGAGGCGGGAGTTGGGTAGTTAAGCCGCTCAAGGAGGATCATGCCGCCTGTTTATATCCTGAGCAAGCGAAGAGGAAGGACTGAAGAGAAGCGCGTGCAGGGGGTATTTCGTGTTACGCGAACGGCGATAGGAAGGAGACGAGAGGAAGAGAGGCGATGTTGTCCGGTTCGTTGAGGTCGTTGGAGCAACTGTAATATTAATAGAAATGGAGATTCATTTTGTAATATATATATTGTTCGTAAAGAGGAGGCTTGATGCGCTAGGGGAAAAACGGATATATCTTTCGCTGCAAGAATCTTTTCTTCTCAAAGCGTCTGCTCGGCTCTTTAGAATTGCTGACGCTAAATTTCTCGCAAGCGTATTACAAGGAAATATAGAAAGAAAAAGTATAAGAGCCTTTATTTGATGCAGCTTTGTAGCTCACGAATATTTCCTAAATCTATCGATTTCAATAATACTTAATAAACAATTTCATGATTTATTGATCAATAAAAATGCAATAAAATTTTATTTCGCAATTTACATAAAACGCCCATATAAGTAATATACGCATATTTGAAACTTCAAAGTACCATTCTTTTCTTTACAATTTAAAATTGCATTTTTCCGCTTTACAATGGCTTAATTAAAACCAGCTGAAATCGATGCTAATAACTATAGTACGTTTAAAAAAAAGGACCTTAATACCTCTTATAAAATATTATAAAATATTATTCCACCAAATCTCTATGGATCCGATAATTCTCTTTTATTTTACCGCCATTTAATTTAAAAATAACGCGTAATTAAATTTTAATGGCAAAGAGAGAATTGAACGAAACGGCACGCTGCAGGCGCGCAAAATAATTAGCCCCATAAAAAGGAGGAGAGAGGGAAGTGGGGAGAGCGTATAGCTACTGCTGCAAGCGCGCGTGAAATCTTAAAAGCGCGAAAACCAATTGCCTGAAATGTATTGAATAAGCCGTGAGGCACTGCCAGAGCGCACGCGCGCCGAGTTCATATATAGCCATAGAGACGCATTCTCTCGGAATTATTGTGAATTTACGATCACCCACCCCAGTTGTCGTTTCCCGTTTATTCAAAATTTTAGCTCTCGTCCGGCTCCCGGGCGAGCGAGCGAAACCAATAAATTGTCGGCAAATCACCGAATTGCAGAACAGCGCGCGCGCACATGCGTTCGCGTAAAAATTCCACTAAAACGTGCCACTTGGCACCTAGCCCTTTAAGGCACACATCAAAAATTTTTAGCCGTATCCACGCAGACGAGTTTGTTGGGAAAACAGCAGAATGAATCGCGATCAAACGTGAGTGCATGTGCCGAATGGTCAGCATCAAGGGCGCGAATGTTACACGCCGAACGCGTATTTGTGATGGAACTTTTGAAATCGGAATGATTTTTCAAAGGGGTGTATGCAGCTGTAAAGTAAATATGGAGCTGGAAAATGTGGAATATTCATTCGCCCGAGGCGGAATGATTAATCATTTTTGTTAAAATTTAATCATTTGTTGTTGTTATTTATAACTTTGAATTTCCGTATTAATTATATAGAGAAGGTGTACAGCCAATTTTATTAAATTATGAAGTAATAGCCGTACTAGATTACTATAGAGAGCAATAGCCTACGATAACGATACCAATTTACCGTTTGCATTTTTCGATGTTTATCAAAATTATAATTTATTATGGTGACGGTAGAGTAAATATATTACAATCTCGTTTAATAAATTTCAACGATCCTGTATCCAGCCATCTCCATAATTATTATTTAACGTACGCACGCGTTCGCGTAGTATCTGAGCCCTGATAAAGCTAGTTCACTGATTATATTTCAACATCGATCGGTTTCATCATTTTAATTAATAAAATATTCTTTTAAAGTACATGCCGTAGTATGTTTTTCCAGTGAAGCTTTAATATTACGAAACTTATCCGGCGACATAAAAGGCATTATAAATTATTCAACAAATGAAGATAACAAGATTGGTAAAACAATTTTTCCAGAACAAAGAACTTCGCCACAACGCCAGCGCCGGTATAGCGCTATCCGATCAATCTCTCGTTCTCCAGGGAATAACCCGAGAAGCTTCGGGGAACTACAGCTGTCTTACGGCCAACTCGGAAGGCCGTAATAGATCCAACATTATTTACCTTCATGTTATGTGTGAGTTCCTGGATTTTTCTCGAGATTCAATTTCGAAAATTTTTTCAATAAATAAAGAACGTATACTTTTCTGTGTCGGCATTGAACTTTGCTGTTCCTTTAGATATTTTAAAGTCCATATGCTTTTATGAACACGATATTTTTAAATAAGAGAAAATAAAAATGTACAGTAATAAAATAAAATATACGTGGATATTATGTGTTCGGTGAAATTCGTTTGATATATGATTTTAATTTACTTACAATATTGGTCTTACATTATTGCAAGAAAATCAATATCATGTCATGTTCTGTAAAATACATTTTATATTTTTAAAATAAGTTACATGAATATTTATCTTTTCATTATAACTTTTTAAAAAGTTTTAATTTAAACAAAAGACACCTGACATGTTCAAAATAATATTTATACAACAATTCCCACATATAATTAAGGATTTTATTTGTGCACAAAATAAAAGTACTATATTTTCATTGTTCCGTATCCATTTCATCAAAGTTAGTTTTGTTGCGTGTTGTAAAAGAACTTTTCATAAGCCTTTTCTCGTATTTTATCTTTTTACTATTTCCGTCCTCTTTCTCCACCACTTTTGCTATATATTTTACTTTCACTCTTATACCTTATGATGGTAGACTCCAGGACGAAATGGAAGTGTTTACGCGTCGCTTGTTTTTCCACGTAAATGTTAGTTAGCAAATATCCTGATTTCTAGAATTTGACACCTTTTTTGTCTACCCTGAATATTTTTACTTAGGTCTTTTATCCAGTTAATTATTTGTGAAATTTTATAATTCTTTACTTCTTTACAATTATTAAATTTACAAAGTAATACTCAAATATGTCGGTAGCAGTATCATTATCCATGTAACATTGAATGTTTATTCAACATTGTTTCGATGTTATTTTACCGGATCCGACAAATTCATTAATATTCTTGATAGGTTAATTAAGCTCGATTCAACCGGCGTGCAATATTTCGCCGAACAATGATTTTCGTTTTTCCATTGCATTATTTTAGTTAGCATTGCGCGATGTTAATATTGTAGCAATATTTGTGCAACGTAATTTGCAATATTGTCATAAGGTTATGCAGCGCCGACCGATATTAATATTTAAAAAATTTTTAAAATCACATTTAAATGTATGCGTATTTATGTCCAATTTGAGAACTACTATCTGCATGCATAAATATCAAATTTTGCATAGACCATAGCCTCGTTAGGGCAGTTAAACAATAACAATTACAGATCATAGCCCATAACGAAGAAATAATCGTCCATTACATTCCAGATGCCCCAATCTGCAAGCGCCTTAATCCCATAAACCTCGACAACGAGATGCCGTCGGGGAATGATGACTCGTGGATGGCCACGCCATCCTCGTACGCCCTCATCGACGAGAACGAGGAGCCGGTGCTGAACGTCTCGCGGCACAAGGTAATCGACCTATCGTGCGAGGTCGAGGCGAGTCCTAGTAGCGTGACGTTTCACTGGACCTTCAACAATAGCAAGGACCTACAGGACGTGCCGATGGCGCGTTACCTGAGTGACGGAACGACGAGTAGGCTGAGGCATTTGCTCAGGAGGGACGAGGATTACGGAACTTTCGGCTGCTGGGCGAGTAACGTCGTGGGACACTCGAAGCAGCCCTGCGTCTATCACGTCCCTGCCCCAGGTACATATTAAACTCGTGTTTTATTTCCTTACTAAAAAGAGATGTTGATCTTGTGTTTTAAAATTCACCTATCGCTTCATTCATACTATATAATACTATATTCATTATGCTAGATAATGGATATAGGATATTAGTACGTAGAAATAAGTTAAATAGGTTTTTGGTTCATCAAAAGCTTATATGTCAGACCATAATCCCATTGAACTCCTTCTTGCAAATGATTTCGTGTTTTGCTGTAATAACATACTATATCTTCATTACAAAAGATTTCAAATTTGCGCTGCTTATTATTCATCCAACTAACACTCAAATAGTACATTGTACAACGTGAGGATAAAATAACCTATTTTTGAAATAGCTTTTCTTTCCGTCCCACCGTATTTTTGTTTTAACGAGATGGCATGATGGAGCTTTTTATGCATGGAAGTTGAGTATAGGTCTATTTCGAGTTGCGCACAACACAGTTAATAAATATTATCCACCTCTGCAGCGAGAATTTATTATTTGCAACGGGGTATTATATCGGATAGTGCATATGAATTGAACACCACTCTAATAATGCTGTGACCTATTGTTATCTAAGCCGCGCTCACGTCGAACTCTATCCGCTCGATCGGAGCTTGCTTTCAATTAGGAATTATCGAATTATGCGCCCGCGGTAAAATAAATCAATGCCCCCTCTACGTCTATGATGACTTTACTCCTCGTTGACTCTAACCTATTGTCTATTCACTGGCTGCGTTCCGCTCCTAATTCATAATTGGAATTTCGGGCTTTTCTCTTCCCCCTGCCTCTCTTTCTCTCTCTCTATCCTCTGTCCACAAAGTGCATTTAACTCTTTTCCGTAGCTGCCGACTCATGCGCGCGCGCTATCTTCCGGCCGTGGCCGTGGCGCGCATTCGCCATACCACTTAGCGAAAGTGGTCGCCTGCAGATGCTGTTAAACATTTACTTTCAAAATAGCGGCTGGCCGAGCGAGCGGGAAACGCGCCCGAACGAAAGACGAAAATGAGAAGTCCACATATTCCCAACAGCCTCGAAACGTTTCTTTATGAAATTCAGCGTGACGGAGTGCTGGTGGTACCGGTGTTCTCTTTCTCCCTCCACCTCCTCTCCTCTTTCTCTCTTTCGTGGAAAATCAACTCACTCGACGGCAAGGCTGACGAGCTCGTGGCGCCTCTATAAATCCCACCGCCGGCGCTAATTCCAAATGGAGTCTCGTTTCTAAATATTTGCCGGATATTTCGTGGGAGTTTCGCAAATTGTACTAATTTGATCCGTTATTTTAGCTTCTTTTTCGGGACATTATTTATTTTTATCGCTTTGTTCCGCTCGAAGCAATTTCGCCCCATTATGTTCGTAATATCTGGGATTTCGAAAATTTCATGGTGTCACATAAATCTTCGTTCTTTTTCATTTTCTCACGTGTGTGCGCGCGCGCGCGAGAAAAAGGTTCATTTCGCCGTTCTCGTCCCCCGCAATAATCATTTGTTGAAAAAATATAAAATACCGTGTAATATCTATTATTCTGATCAGGAGGAATATACGTTATTCATAACAATACACTGAATGCCAAATGTACAACGCCGCTTCGTATTATATTTACAAAAGTAAATGCCATTGAATATTCAATAAATATAACGTGATTTTGCATCGGCCGAACCTGTAAATATTCATCAAAACGCGCAGCAAATATCCTTTCCCGCTGTGCACGAGCTCGCACATCGAATTAATGACCGTGCATAACAAGTACAATAATAGTAATCCAACAAGCTCGCTCGCGCGCTCTTTTCCCCGTTTGCCAAAGCCAAATTTACCCGAGAGCGATATCGCTCAAAAAGTAGCTGGCGCGCGCAGAATGTGCAGCAAACGGACACCTCGCTACTCTCCTAGCTCTCACCCCTTTCTGCTCTGACGAGTCGGGGGCACTTTCGTTAATAAGGTAAAATCGCTCGGCATGTGGAATTCGAGGGAGCGTCGTGTCGTCGGTTTTAATTAAACTCATAATTGAATATGTCCATTATTGCGGTGGCGGGTGCGACTTTTCTGACGGGCCGTGCCGATCGTTTTGCGACAACGCCGCCGCCGCTACGGCGCTCGACAAGTTGATATTCGTCCGCTCTAGAAGAACGGGTGACCGGGGTGGAACATTTTCCCAATGCGTTTTCTCAATTGACGTTTGCCACGCGCGCGCAAGTGTCTGTGTATATATATATACGTTATGCGTGCGAGCGCTTGTGTGGCCGGCCACGTTAATTGGATGCATAACTCATCCCGCTAACGCAAATGGGCAATGTGTTTCTTATGAAATTACTGCACGGACCTCCAGCGTTTTATAAAATCCGGACGAGTGCGCATGTGTGTGTGCCGCAATGTACGCGTTCCTTGTGCGGGATACGGATAATTAAATAGTTAATTGGAAACGTGACGTGCGCGTTGCAAGAACGATATTGGAATATGAATCTTGTATTTTATGCGGCAGCTGAGATTTTTAACGCTGCGAATTACCGGAAATGTGGCGTTAAATTTGCACCGTTTCTCCCTCCTCTTCGTTTCGTTTTATACCGCCGTCAGATAGCGCGAAAAAAATCGCTTTTGCTAACGTTCCTGCGTTTGCATATAATTTGAATTTTACTTTCCATTGTCCTTTCTACACTTGTCCAAGAATCTTTTTCTTTACGTACGTACAGTAAAAAGTTTCTGCGAAATGAACGAAATTCTTAAATTTCCGATAACGAAACGTGTTGAAGTGCTTGAAACTTTTTGCAATTTACCAGCTTCTTATTAAAAAATCTACATTCAGCTTTTCGTATAAAATTTCCATTTCAATGGATTAAAATATTCATTTTAATAGAATTATAAAAGAAAAACCGAATCTTTGCATTAATAATCAGAATTTTTTCATCTTTTTTTTCGAATTTGTAACTTTCTGATTTGTTTATTCATTTTGTTTATGTTGCTTTATAAATTTGTATTATTGATGTACATTATTCACTCGATATATTAATGTTTTTGTTTAATTTCATTTTAATATATATTTAAATGTTATTTCTATCCTCAGAAATAAAAAATATATATATAAATCCCTTATACGAGGAATTAATATTTAA
>JAPYZO010004368.1:0-11296 GCA_030522905.1 Torymus flavipes | reverse complement strand
CCAATCTATTAAATGGTCGAATATGACCGGAAAAATCGTTTCATCAAGGCCTAATAACTAGCAATTTATTCTTGCTATTTACTGACTTTCTCTCCATTTACTAATAGACAAATTTCTACCAGCTGAAGCAGTTATTAAAAATGCATTGAAACTTTTAAAGAAATCAACATTTTTTAACCGGTTGACCGGTAAGCTTTTTTCAGGTTTCGTGCTAATTCTGGTACAAGCCAATTCTTTACCAAAATTTACCAAAATTTGTTTCTAGGGGTTTTCGACGTTGCTGAATCTATTTCCGTACTTCGTTTTTACTTTAAAACCGTTTAAGGGGTGAAAAATGGGGGTTAAAACTAAAATTTTCAGTTTTCTCAAATGCAACTTCTTACGCTATATAATACAAAAATTACGCTTTGTAGGGCACTACACTGAGAAAAAAACAGTTAAAACTGCCGGGATCTCTGGGCAAAATAACTTGAAGTCTTTGGTAGTAGAAGTCAAGTCATGTTTACCTGAGTGCTAAGTGAAAATCGATGGAGACTCAAGTAAAATATCCTTTCGGTGTTTAAGTGTATGGAATAATATTACACCAATTTAGTATTAAAAATTAATTAAAGGAAAATCAGTAATTATTCATTTAAGGATTCAAAATTAATTAAAAGAATCAGTAAATTAAGTTTGAGGAAACCACGTGCCAATGAATTGGCAGCGGTTTTATTCGCAGTCCTACTGAAAAAACACGTGATTAATATCACGACTAATAGCATAATTAATAGCATGATTAATAGTATGATTAATAGCGTGATTTATAGCGTGTCAAATACCATAACTTTATCGACCAGATTTAACATGCTATTTATCATGCTAAAAATCATGCTATTAATCACGCTATTTATCATGCCATTAATCATGCTATTAGTCATGCTATAAATCATACTATTATTTAAACTGTTCTATATATTATATAACAATAGAGATAGGTTATTCACGAATTTTGCGAGACTTAACTTATAATTCATGTGACTTTTGAATGTCACATTTACGAGGCTTATCTCGTTTTTGATAACTTCTCGTTGAATTGAGAAATTTCTTCTTTTTTTATATTCGGGGTCTTTGAATTTTTAACCCTTCATAGTTTCAAAAATAGCTTATCTTGTAGGCTTAAGAAAGTCTTTAATACCAAAATTCATGAATAACCTATCTGTATTGTTATATAATATATAGAATAGTGTAATTAATAGTATGATTTATAGCATGACTAATAGCATGATTAATGGCATGATAAATAGCGTGATTAATAGCATGATTAATGGCATGATAAATAGCGTGATTAATAGCATGATTTATAGCATGATAAATAGCATGTTATATCTGGTTTATAAAGTTATGGTATTTGACACCCTATAAATCATGCTATAAATTATACTATTATACTATAATCATGCAATTAATCATGCTATTAATCATGCTATTAATTGTGCTATTAATCGTGATATTAATCACGTGGTTTTTTACAGTAGGGTGTACTTAGTAGTACTAATATTATTATTTTTATGTATAATAGGGAAAACAAGCCTAAGTGAGACAAGGATTGGTACTGTTCATCATATTCCTTCCTTTTGGGTCATGTTTTTTTTTCTCCACCATTTTCTTACATGCCTGCCCAACCTGTTATTTTTTCATTATTATTATTGAACATGGTAAAGGGTGTTTTTCAACCTAAATTTTACATAATCTGGGTAATCAGACCCTCTTGGGGGTCTTTATTAAGATTTTTTTGTAGACCCCCTCCCCTCCCTCTTCCGCAGAAAAAATATCTTGTTATATAAAAATTCTCAAAACTTTCTCTTTGAGAAAACAAAGAATAAAATTGGAATATTATTGCATGATCGACAATATTTTGAATGTACCCGTTTTACTAACAAATTTTTATAGTTGAATAATGCAAAATTGGTTACATTCATGCTACGATTCTGTAGTTGTTATAAGTAATTTTATAATATATAATTTTATAATATAAATAGTTTTACAGTTCAGTATTGATTTTAAAATTCAAAATCTTACTTTTTATAATTACAGGAACGCCTTCGAAAATTAGAAAACGAGCGAACTGGGCTTCATATGGAGATCTCTGTTTTATCTGAACAAGTTGATGTACAATCGAATAAAATAATTGAACTTGAAAACGCATTACAAGAGAAAAAAGACTCATTGAGACATTTGGAAGAAACTTTACAAAAAGTGAGCTGCACCTTCATAAATCTTTAAATATATACGAGCATGCAATTTTCATATTTAAAAAGGATTGACATATATCTTATCATTTGTGCTAATGGACCTTATTTTCCTAAGATGTAAAATAGTTTAATATGAATTTGAAAATACTTTATAAATTGACTTAGGAGTGCACAAATGCTCGAGTCAACATCATCGAATAATATAAAGCTTTAATTTTAATTTTAGTCAAATACTGTGATTTGATTCTCTTTGTTAACGTTGTCAACAAATAAATTATTAGATTTTGTAGAAAAATTATGGTTGAATAGAAGAACATATAAGTTCCAGATTTGTTTTCTTTGAAATTTGAAGAATGATTTCTCATGTAAAATTATGAAAAAATTATATTCGAATTAAGTTATTTCTCACGTTCTCTGAATATATATATATATATATATATATATATATATATATATATATAAAATACGTACAGCAAACCCATTAAAAGGGTATAATTTATACAAATAATAAGATTGTTAGGCATTTATAAATACATTAACATAAATAAAATATAATATTAAATTTTTTGCAGGAAGTATTATCTCGTAGCGCATTAGAAACTCAAAAATTAGAACTTCTTAGTTCATTATCCGAAATGAAACTTCGGCAAGCCAGTTTGGAGCATGAAAATATGGCTCTACGTAATAGTGGTTCTCTAACAAATGTAAGTTCTTTAAATTATCTCTTTGGTTTATTAATTATTTCTTGTGAGTAAGCTCAGCGTTGAATCAATTTTTAAATTATAGTTCATTTTCAAAGAAATTTTTCTTCTCAAAATTTAATCGTTCATGATTCTGCAAGAACATGTTTAGCAATTTCTTTAAACGTTTTTGTATACGTCCATAGTTTCACAGTGTAAAAACAAATAAAATATAAAAAAAACTTATATGTAGATAATTTTTCGAGTGAAAAAATTTTTATATCCGTAATTCTGTGGCAATATGGAAAGGCCCATTAGATAGGATCTGTTAGTAGAATCTATGTCAAAATTCTTTGACTTCCCTACTCCACCACCTACTGAAAAAAAACCATTAAAAGTGTTGGAGTGGCAGAACGATCACCTACCTAGCACCAGCCGCGTGAAACGCTACTTCACTCCGATTATAGCCTCTCTATACGTATCCAAGGATCCTTTCAGTCGTATCAGTAAACTGCCATGTCCACAAAAAGAAGAAAATGGTATGTTCCAGAGACTAGAACACCATATCTCCGTGTATTTTGGCCACCTAAATATGATTCCAAGGTCAAAATTTATCCATCACATCTGAGTTTTGAGATAAGGTACACATTTTTTGAATATTTTAAAATAAACAAATCAAGAACCATTTTTTATTCTTTTTTTTACAAAATATTGTAGCATTGCTTGTGTCCTTCAACATCTCTGGATCATACCTCTACAATTTTTTTTCCTCTGAAATATGTACATTTATACGTGTAAATTCTGAATTGAAATAAAGAATTTGATTTAAAGAATATATGCACATTTTCAAGATTCGCACATTTAGATTTCGGAGAAAAAAAATTTTAAATGGATGATTTACAGTTGGTCTTAAAAGACACAAGCAATGCAACATTATTTTGTAAAAAACATGAAGTAAAAAACTTGTTAAGCTTTCTTTTTAAAATATCTCTAAAACCTTACACCTTATATATCTCAAAATTCAGACCTCCAGGCAGACAATTTCTTACCTTGGAATGGATTCTAAAATACACAAATTATATATGGTGGTGGAGTTTCTAGCCTATACACATTTTCTTGTTGTGAGACCTTTGTTATGTTATTGTATAGATATACATACGGTATTCAAAAGATATTAATCTGGTAAAAAAATTAATATTTTATTATACAAATGTTATAGTTTTTTACATATTATGTGCAATTCTCACAACAAAAAAACGCGAAAACCGGCGACAAAAAAATTTTTTTTTTGGGGCACACCTACCAGACAACATTTTTTTGGTTCTGTGGAAAAAGTTTCCCGAAAAAGTTTTTTCCTCACACTGGGCCGAAAGTGCCTCATTCCCGTCCGGCTCCGAAACGGAAATATGGCATTTTCAGGCTCGATGTGAGGAAAAATAGTATACGCTCCACGTGAGTAAAATCGGCCAGCCCACATCTCGTGTTTGCCACTCTCGCCTTCGGCTCGGGTGTCAATTTACACCAGCTGTGGACTGTCTTAAGATTTTTCCTCCCTAGGTGCGTAATATACTATATTGTGTTCCCATGTAGGTTTTCTGTACCAATCTAATTTCACCCTATTATTATTAACTCTAATAACTCTAATGTCTATAAAACTCAATTGATTATCTGACTCGACTTCTTTTGTAACTTTAATTCTATCATGGATAGAATTAAACACATCTACCATTTTATCCACAAAATATTCAGGTACAACTGCAAAAATGTCATCAACGTATCTTTTAAAAATAACATATAGCCTTTCAATATTTAGCAATATAAATTAAAACATATCTTATCAACCCTAGGGTGAAAGATTTAGCAGACACGCAGGCCATTATAGCAGTTTACCGCGGCCACCAACGTCGACGAAGAAAGGAGTAATATTTGGTAAGATACCGAATACCTCGGCATCGCATTCGACTGATTCATTGGCAGTAAAAGGAGTTTCGGGAAGGTGTCTTTCGGCTCCTACATTAGGTTAAAATATTATTTAGGCATGATGTGCTTTGGAAATTGAAATTACCAAATCTAACTTTAATCAATTTTTTACTTCATAACCAAGATTACTTATTGGCAAGATTATCAAATTCTCTTCCGAAATTTGTATTTTTATTTAAATATTTTTTATTCGAGAAAATTATATATAATATTTCCCTAAAGTATTATTTATACAGTACGTACGATTTTGGAGCAATTTTGGTTTTCAATTACTTTTAGGGAAATGAATTCAATAATTCCTAATTCTACTATATAGCTTTTTTGTGCTGTGGCTTTTTTAAACGCAATTTGTTTCAATTTCTAGTAAGTCGAAAAAGTTCACGAAAAATGTGGCCACCATGTATTCCATTTAATTTTTTAATTAATTTATTAAATATTTTTATTTAAAGAGACATGAGTGCATGGTTTCATTTTAAATAAAAGTTTTTTTTTTATTTGTAGATAGAGAAGTAATTACATTAGACTCCTTAAGAATAGTGAGTTTAATGATATTTATTAACAATTAAATAATCAAACTAATGTAAAAATTAGGTGCTAAATAATAATTTAATTAATTTAATTCAGTTTATACTACCAAAACTTCTTGTTTAGTATTATATAGTTTTTTATATAATTGAAATATTATCTAATTAAATGAATACTTTTTGAGCCTTAATTTTTATATTTATTTTAGCTGACGAAGAGAAATCCATAATTCCCGACAGTACCACTTATTTCAAATCTTCACCATCAAAATCTTTTGATCAATTATCAATTCATGAGATTGGCGAATGGCTAACTAATTTAGGACTGGAATCTTACACAAATGAATTAAAGCGTTGGGGAGCAACAGGAAATAAATTGCTGTTAACATCGAACACTCAACTAGAAAAAGAGTTAGACATAAAAAATATTTTGCATAGAAAAAAACTGCTGTATGCAATTGAATCTGAGAAATGCAGTGGCGCAGGATTTCTTGGCTCTGACAAGGTTAGTTTTCAACGATTATTATCATATTTAAAATTAAGATTTTTAAATTTGATACGTTTACAATCAATTTTATCGAGTTTAATGTTTTTAATAACTTCGATATTATTTAAAAATAATGATCTGAAGTATCGCGCTCGTAGAAAATTTAATGCTGCATATAAGTATATAAATTAACGAGTTTACATAATGTTTGCACAGAAAATTTTTTATAGCACTGTATGACCTAAGCCCGTACCTTGGTCACGCCTATTCGTGACCTAAGGAGCACTCTGCACGTCGTGATTAGGACGTGATTACACGTCTCGCTGCGCTCGGGCGCTAACTTCACGCCGTGCAATAATGGGCCACTTAAGTCACACGTATCGTAATGTACTATTACGTGAATTTTATAATCGCCGCCAATTTGAATGAGAATGACTGTAGATAACGCACGAACTTATGTATACTTATTTGGATAGAAATGTGTAAACATATCAAAATTAGTAAAAATTTATTAGGGTATCCATAAAAATATATTTAAAAAAATGTAACGATTTAAATGCCATTTCTTATTCTATGGATTTATAAGATATCAAAGGGCATCTAGCTTTAGTTTTGGGTACCAAAAATAGTCACCTAAACCCAGATTAAAATCCATTTTCCAGAAATAAATTATGATTTATACCGAATTATAGAACTCTACGTTAGCGGCTCGGATTCGGTCTCTCCCGCTTACTCTTCCACTTTTTCTCGAATCATATGATTTTGTTACATATTAATTAATAATAAGAGTACAAATTTTTTTCATATAAGTATTATTAATTAGATGGATAACGCAGCAGTACTACGTTGGTTAGATGATATTGGCCTACCCCAACACAAAGAAGCTTTTCTTAATGCTAAAGTTGATGGACGGGTTTTGCATCGATTAACAACTGAGGATTTATTGACATTAAATGTTACAGCACAATTGCATGCTGCTAGCTTACGTCGCGGTATACAAGTAATTATTTCTCATATTTATATTTTTATTACTTCAGAAACCATATTTTTATTATTGCAATTCGCAGGTTTTAAGAGAACTGAATTTCGAATTTGATAATCTGGAGCGACGTTCTTCAAACGAAAATAGTGTAGACATGACCAATAGTACGGTATGTTTATGGACAAATCATAGGGTAATGGAATGGCTTCGTATTGTCGATCTTGCGGAATACGCTCCAAATATGCGTGGCTCGGGAGTACATGGAGGTTTAATGGTATATGAGCCACGATTTACATCTGAGTTGTTAGCCACTTTACTAAGCATACCGCCAGCAAAAACTTTACTCCGTCGACATTTGACCACTCATTTCAACCAAATCGTTGGCAGAGAAGTTGTTCAACAGAAAAGAGAAATGGAAAATACGCTTGGCTTCACACCTCTTACACTTACCGCCAGGTTGAAGGTACATTCCGACTTCCTTATGAGCATTCAATGTTAATAGGAAAGTATAAATATAAATGCACATTTTATAGATACCAAAGAAAACGCAATTCACGCTCAAACGTAAAAAAAGCAAAAACGAGGTAGATTTTGGAAATTTGGTCTGTCCGTTAGAAGAATCGCCACCAGGTACACCACCTTCACCTTCAGCAAATTCAGGCAGTCCTAATCTCAACTCACCTACATTTTAACCGCTTTTCATTCAAGCTGTCACCCTAAAATTAAATTGTAAGTTCTTACTCAATTGATACTAATAATTTCACTTCTATGCATTTTCACTTGTAGGATCTTTTAGATATAAGATCAGTAAAAAATGAACCAAATCGTAAAAGAGAGAAAATAATAATCCTGGCATAAAAGAAAAATAAGAGAATTTTGGTTTAAAAATTTTTTTAGATGAAATTTGAAAAGTTTAAAAAGTTAAAAAATTTAAAGTTTTAAAAATTTCAACTGTTCTATTTTAGTGTTAATAATCTAAAGCAATATTCTTGAGTATATTAAGAAAATTTAGCTGAGGTTTATAATTCTAAAAAATTTCATTGGCTATCATTGGCTAATATAGTAAGTAAGGTTAGTGTCTACATGCGCACGTAGCGACCTCTGCTTTAGAAACTAGGCTTTATGTGTTATAAGTGGTTAAAAATTTTAAGTCGATAAATCGGGAATTCTCTGAAAAAACGCTATACAAAAATTGAAAAAAAAAATTTTAACCTCAAATATCTTTGGTTGTAATAGTCCGATTTTTTTAGACAACAGACTCATCTGAAGATATAAAGAAGCCATACGTATATCTCTGCCAAATTTTGGGACGATTGGTTGATTTTTACTCTTGTTATCGTGTGACAATGAATTTTTTTTTTTATCAGAATAAACATTACATCGTAACTTCCTACAATGAGTAGGATTCCCTGTGCGCAGGCCTGGCATAACTTAAAAACTAAACTTAAATCTAAAATGTGTCGATTATACATTTACAGTGAATAAGAGTATTTAAAGTCTGTAGTAATAACAAGGTTATATAAAGAAAATGTAATGATTAAAGTAGTTTCAATGTCCATAATGCAATGCTCCATCTTGCAAGCTAAAAGTCGGACTGCCATTTTTTTTATAAGACAATTTTTCATAAAAATCAATGAAGATTATCTCTTGAAATTTTCACCAAATATAATCTTTAATGAGCGTAATAAGTGGTTAAAATTTGAAGTCGATGAATAATATATTTTTTGAAAAAAAATAATTTAATAATTTTCAGTAGTTTTAAAAAATTCAAGATAAAACGGATCAGTGAATCATAAAAAATTATTTTCTTGCTGTTATATGTCACCTTGTCCTTTAAGGGGGTTAGTGTGGTAACATACGAGCTAAAAGTACATAGCGGGTCGAACGCCCTACGCCTCGCGCTCTCTCAAGTCTCCCCACTCTCAAAATTCCACGCGAGACTGTACACGCACACATAACACTGCTTCACCTGTGTGGCTGCGTGTGTACAAAAACATAGAAGCGCTTCGTCTGTGTATACGACACACACCCAGCGCGCGGGCTCGCCATTGGTTTGTTTACACGCACACAAGGACACGCGCGGCGTCGTCTACACTGAGGTTACGTACTTTAAACAGTTGTATCTCGACAACGGTGAAGCTAGGCTTCCTGCAATTTTCAGAGGACATTCAATGTATTGTCCTTTGTAACATATCTCTTTTTTTTTTAAATCTTAAGAAAACTTTCCAAGTTATTGACAAAAACGTTCATTTTTGTGCGTTTCATGACGACTCTCCCATAAAACACCGTGTTAAATTTCGTAACTTTGTTAGCTTATATCTCGTAAACGGGCAAGCTGCGCTGTCTGAAGTTTGCAGGTATTATGTATAATAGTAATAAGAGTCTACCCTGCAAGTTTCAAGAAATTCTTAAGAAAAGCCAATATCGCACTAACCCCCTTAATATGAAACTGAGAGTATTTCCACGGCTGAGCGGAATAAGGTCGTATCTCGGCGTGCGGACGAAGAACGTCGCAACTCACCACGCGGATGAAGAAGGTCTTATCTCGTCGCGCGGATGAAGAAGGTCTTATCTCGTCGCGCGGATGAAGAATGTCGTATCTCGCCGCGCGGACAAAAAATTTCGAGTCTTGGTGCTCTTGCGGCCAGTGCACGACGAAATACAACCTTCTTCATGCGCGCAGCGAGAGCCGACCTTCTTTATCCACGCGGCGAGATATAGATAAGCGTATCGTTGAGGGCCGAGGTTTCGTGGCTAATGAGCCGTTTAAGTGAAATTGAACTGAAACTTTGAATCAGCCTATGAACATAGGGACAGCATCTGTTGTATTTCGATGGCTGAGCGGATGAAGAACATATCTCGGCGTGGAGATGAAGAACGACGTGTCTCGACACGACGATGAAGAATAACGTATCTCGCCGCGAGAATTAAGGACGACGTATCTCGGCGCGTAAATTTTTTCTTTAAATTTTGTAGTGGCAGTTGGCACCAGGTCGCTGCAATCCGCACCGAGTTACGCGGTTCTTCACCCTCGCACCGAGATACGTCGTTCTTCATCTTTGCCCCGAGATACGTGATTCTTCATCTTCGCGCCGAGATACGTTCTTCTTCCGCTCAGCCATCGATTTTGTCTATAAGGACTATTTACAATGGGGGCGCAGCATAGAACGCTTGCGAGATTAGCGTTCAAACTGGGCATACCCGACTAATCACAGCTTGACTCTAGCGGCTTGATACTCTTTCCGTCTACTTTATTCTACTGGAGTCAAGCTGTGATTAGTTGGGTATGGGCAGTTGGAAAGCTAAATTTTATTTACTTTTTTTTTTGTGCTAGCACAAAAGGGGAAAAATGTGTGTATAAATCGCCCCACTGAAGCCCCTTTTCGATACGGCACCACGCACCGAAGCCACTTTACTTAAAGAATAATTTGTTTTAATAAATATTTTTCTGTTATTAAAATCATTGTCATTTTGAAGCTTTTTTAATGCTATTTATCTAACGTTAATGTAATTTTACCAACATTAATTTATGTCACAATTAATAAAAATTTCATTTAATTTTTCACTTATTAGTTTCAGATACAGATGTGACAGAACAAAAACGAGTAATTGGCTGTATCTAAAGAAGTTTTCAAGAAAATTTAATATTTTATCATAAAACTATAAATTTTTAATAAAATTTTATAGACGATTTTGCAAGATGCATTTATAGGTTAAAGAATATTCATCTGTGCCTAAAAATAAGCATCTAAATTTAATAATTAACGATATTTTCTATCAATATACACAGATGTGTGGGACCAGTTTTCTACGTAACAATGAATACTATCTGAAGAATAAATTTTTCTATTTCTCTTACAACCGTATAATAAATAGCTCATAAAAATAGTGGATTTGTATTTTTAGATTAAAGTAGACGAAGCTATTTTTAAGTAGATTTAATTATTTTTCGATAAACTGTATAAACATATACAAAACCAAATAATGTAATTATATTGTTAACAAATTTTCAAATGTATATTTATTATACTCAAAGATGGAAATCATTAATAATAATTTTTATAAACACGATGATGGTATTACTTCTTAATTTAATTTTACAAACGACCACTTTAGTCTGAGGAAATCATATAATAATGAGGTGCATGGGATCGCCAAAAGGGCATTGTTGCGTGCAGGGCCTGAAGGAAAAGCTAAAAACAGCGATGGGATGTATCCGGACCACTCCCATCAATGTCCTTCATCGTTTCTCAGGCCTCCCCACGCTCTCATCAAGACATCACTTCCTCACTGTAAGTAAATTCTAAAAGACGAAAATAGGAGAGCTATCCCTAAAATTCACTTTAATCGATAGAAAATTGAAACCTAAAAGAGACAGAAACCCCCTCTCTCTCTCTCTCTCTCTCTCTCTC
>JAPYZO010004367.1:0-11633 GCA_030522905.1 Torymus flavipes | reverse complement strand
AACGATCCCGTGTGGAATGAGTCAAAATTTTTATACCCGGTTATGGGATTGTCCAAAATTCGTCATTCCTTATATTATCGATTTGCCAAGAATTCTGCGACGTGATTAAAATATTCTGAGTCAGAGGAGTTGATTGCATTTCGTTATCGCACGGGTGAAGTATTAAAAAATTCATCACGCTTTCCACAGGTGTAGCTCACTCGAATGAATTTCTGAAAATAAATGCGTTCTCCCTTTATATTACTCGCACGGAGATGTATTTAGAGGATGATTAAAAGGTAGCGTCTGGTTAATAAATTTAATGGAAATCCTCTTCAATTTATTATGTTGTGTTTTATATGTATTTATTAATATTGATTTTTTTTTCATCGCGCGCGTTGGATTGAAATTGATTAAATGATGTGATGTATTTAAATGCGAGCATCGCAATCCGGTTGTCGATTTTTTCTGGACTTTTTTAAAATGATTGTCAATCTCATCTAATATTCAGTTTAACGATCATGTTATTTAAAATCTCACTTTTTTATTTAAAATAGTGAACGGTAAAGCTGAAAAATTGAATAGATGTGATATAAAGCACATAAAAATTTAAATTACTTTTTAAAATATTTGAAATTTTAAAAAAGTTATACAATTAGTATAACAAAAATTTAATTAATTATCAATATAGAAAAAAAATTTTAGTCAATATTTTCATACATGCATACACTATGGACATGAGCGATACCTAAAAAAAGAGAAGTGTAAAGCCGATTCTACTCTTCATATAGTTGTGTCTATGCCGATAATATTATTCGTTAAATATAGATTTATCAAATTTTAACAATTTATTTATTTACACGTTTAAAACCAACATGAAATCTTTATTAAAATTTCATTAATTATTATTAGCGTAATCTTCTTTATAATTCTTTGTACAAATTTATTGTCAATTATTTATTTATACTTATATACAATTTTTATGTATAGGGATAGCTCTCGTTGATTTTATTATAATTAATAAATAAATAAAGAAAATTCCATATTTGAGTAATGTTATTACCTTTCATTTTCAGGTTATTGTCATTGCAAATTTATGTTTATAAATTAATAATATAACAGCTGAAAAATATGCTAAAATAAATACCGATGTATCTTGGGTGTTAAAATTCAATTTATGATGTTCTTATAATTGTTTATTTTATTACCGCATTATTGCACGAGTAATGATAATACTCGAGAAATATAGTCATTTACAGACAGTAGCGTTATGCAAATTTAATTTAATCTTCCAATAAATCAGAAATACATTAACTAATAAATAATTAAACAGCTGTTATAAAACGTAACCAGATTATTTATGATTAAATTTGCAAATACGATTTTGTATTTTCTCCCTGTAACGATAAAAACGTTATAGGATGCAGCGACATTATTAAAATTCCCATAAATTATAAACTACCATCAGCAGTTTATTTAGGAAATTACACCATAAACAGATATTTAATTTACGAACATTCGCTCCATAAATAAAAACCAATCGAAAATATCTTTTTATTTACGATCAATAGACATCCAAGTGAACAAAATATAGCTGAGAGCCCCTCGTGTATTTCTGTTACGAAACATTTACTTTACTCAAACCGTACATTTACCTATAGAGCAATCTTTCCGGTACACTATCTCAACAACGGAACCTTCCTTTGTCGCCTCCAACCTTATTGCTCTCACACGACTGCCTTCATATTTTCTTCCCTATAAGTATACACAAACCACACTGTACCTATACACAACCTTAGCCCAGCTCACGTAAGACCCCAAGTTCAAAATCCTCTCTCCAAGTGCGCGTGCACCCGTCTTCCTCCCCAGATAACACATAATGACAGAATCCTTCCCAACCATCTCTCACCTTTCCGACTTCCCCCATAGATGTCAGCACCCATCAAAACCGGCTAGCTGCCGGTGAGCCACCAGCCGCTCTCCCCCCCTTGCCGCACGCCACCAGAGAGAAAGAGAGGGAGAGAAAGCAGCGCGTCGGCTCCGGCGGCACGGCGGCGGCTGTTTGCTCTTGCGAGCGACGGGAGAGCAGAGAGATTCGAAAGCGCCGGCCGCCGGTCAGTCGCGCTTTGGCGTGTGCGTTAGTAACGAGTGTGTGCGTTGTCGCTCTTCCTCGCCACCATCAGCCTCCCCGTATATAACAGGGTACACCGATTGATCATTACACACAAGTTGTCGTCGGCGTTGTTTTTACAATATACACCGGACTTCGTTCAACGTGCAGATGACTATCTGCACGTAGTGTGCGCATTTAACAGTATACATTGGTAATTTTGCTCGCGGTGTGACATTATAAAAAGAGTGGTGTTGTAGTTCGCGCGTATACAGGCTGCCCATTTTCTCAACACACCCGACCGGCTTCCTTGCAGCGCATCTACGACGCTCAGGTGAGTCTCTTTTGCGCATGAGTATCTATCTATATCTCTACCTATATACATATATATATATCCTTATATTCTACACCACACTACACGCGAGTGTGTGTGTGTGTGTGCGCGGAGAGAAAATTTGAAACGAAGATCCGTTGAAGAAAGAACCCGAGAGAGGGAGAGAGACGAAGAAGCCTTTGAGAGGCATAACGTATTTTTTAGCGAGCGCGCGCGCACGCACGCGCGCCGTTTTTTCGCCCTTTCTCTCTCGCAGCGTCCGGGAGAGGAGAGACGCACAAAGGAGAGCAGGCAGGCGCGCGCGCGCTCGAAGCTTCGCGTCTTCTTCCTCTCTCGCGTGTCGTGCAAAATGCGCACCCCGCGCGTCTCTCGTTTGTTTATACCGCGGCTTGTGCACGCGGCGATCCAGCGCCAGGCACGCCGTGGATGAATAATTCCGCGCGCGTGTACCCGAATATACAGCTTCTCAAAGAATTCGGGTACGCGCCCGCTCGCCGGTTTTTCTTCTTACTGTATATACTTATATATATATATAAAGGGTGACGCGCGCGCTATGTCCTTCGCGCAGGACACGCGACGTCATCACTGGGGCCCTTCTATACAGATACACATACATGTACAGAAAGTGCTCGTTCGCGTTGGTTGCAGCTTGTATAGTACCTTCCGCGAATGTATATATAGCTAGTACTCGTTCTCTATATACCTACCTATACCTACAGTCCGCGCGCGTTCTGTGCGGCTCACAAAGACGAGAGAGAGAGAGAGCACAGCGCGCTTACTCTACCTCCCCCCGCGCGCGTTCGCGTACATCCTCGGGACTTACGACCTCGGGAGAGGAAGGGAGATAGCCGATCTCTTTCTCTCTCGCTCGTTCGCTCCCTTCGAGCGCGTTTCGCTACCTGCCTGCGCGCCTATTTTTACAACGTGAGCGAACGGTCGGTCCCTCTCTCGGGGGCCTAGAGACGTGTTCGGGGACAAAAACGGAATTTAGGTACCGAGTCGCCGTCGTCGTCCTTCGTAGCTATGGTAGTATAGTGGCTCTCTGTGTGTATGTACTAGCTACAGGATGACGGACGCGCTTTCTCTCCCTTGTGAAGAGAGTAGGTATAGGTAGGCGCAGGTAGGTACAGTACCTACCTGCACCCGCTAATTAAGCCTCTCGAGTGTGCGGACGGACTGGTGGACGGACACGAGAGAAGACGGAGAAGAAGAGGACGGTGACGACGGCACTTGGCGTCCCGACGCCCCTGCAGACGTAAACCGATCGATCTCTCCCTCTCCCGCTCTTTCACTCGCATATATATATGTATGTATATATATATATACACACGCGCGGACTGGTATATATCACGCTGTCGTTTTTTATTTCTCTCTCTCTGTGTGAGCGCTCGTGCGCGTTTGTAGCGGGCGCAAAGGGAAAGCGAGAGTATTTTGCACGCGGTTCGCTTTCAAAGCGGGGGTGGTGTAGGTGGTTGGTTCGTTCTTACACACGCTGTGCTGTACAGCCAGCGGCTGCAGTGAGAGGAAAATTTTTTGCGCCCGCGGTTACGAGTCGAGTGTGCTGGCGTTTTTTCGCTCTGTGCAGTGTATGATAATTCCACAAGGATTTTTTTCGTTGAAAGGTCGTGTGTGCGCGCTCTACATTATAGTGGAGGAAAATAATCACACGTCCGGGTATATAAACACACACACACACACACACACGCGCGCGCGTGAGGGAAAGAGTAATTAACGGGCGGTGGTAGTATCGAAGGTCGGTGGTGGTGTGGCTAGGAGGGAAATGAATTTTCTTTCTCCGCGCGTCCAGTTTTTCCACACACAGAGGGGGGAGGTTAAACGGACCGCGGAATTTCTTGGGAAAATTCATGAAAGGGGAGTATAGACTGAAGTAGGATAGGGTAGAGAGAAAAAAAGTTTGTCTGCAGCGCAAACTTAAATTACCGGCATCTTTCACGGGGCGCTCTCGCGGTTGCGGTGTATGAGTCAAAGTCGCGGGCGCCCGGCTTTGAGCTCTCGGCTCTCGTCTGCGTTAAATTATCTGAATAATTTATATAAGTACGGAGCGCGCACGCGTGAATTTCCTCGAGGGGTTTTCTTTTGGAAAACAAGAAAGCGAATCCTCGAGTAGGTATAAGGTTATATATTAAACCCGCGCGGTGAAGGAGCTGTGGATAAACATACGGAGAGCAGTGTTTTTCTAGGCATATATATACATGCCCCCGCGTATAGTCTTTTCATTGATAAACTTTACTTTAGTACTATACACAGCTACTGATATATACTAGCCAGTTATACGGTCAGGCGCAAACAATCGCTGATTAGCATCGGCCCAACGTGCACGCACACAACACACAAAACCTTATCTCACACCGGTCCCCAGCGCCTTTATTTTCACGAAACGCAAAAGCGAGCAGAGACTACGACTATACCGGGCTCTCTCGCTCGCTCGCTCGCAATCAACCCGTCCCATCGCTCGAGCAGATAGAGAACAGTTACTTGCCTCCGCGCTCGCTGCGCTCGTAAAAAGACGAGGATTTCATCTCTTTCCCTCGCGAAAATTAAACTAACCGTAAAAGCACGAGAGACAATACCAGAGAGAGAATATCCTTATCCCTCGATATATATATATCTCTCCATCTTCGGTTTCTGCGCACGTAGCAGCGCTGCTCTCTGTTCCCCTCGTGTGTGCGTATACACACCCGATGTTTGCTCCCCCGCGACGACGACGTAGATGACGACGCCGACTTCTCTCGAGGGCAGTAGCAGCATCAGTCGCGCGCGCTCTCTCGAGCTAAATAAAGAGGGCCTCGACCCTGCCGCGCTTTAAACTCTGCCTCTCTCGCTCTCTCCGCACAGTTTCCTTCTTCAGCGGCCGAGGAAATTAAGTAGATCCAGCGGAAGCTGCAGCCAGTGTGCGCTCGCGAGTAATGGCGCGCTAATGACGGACTATTAGCGTCGTTTTCCTTCGAGCCTCTTCCCTCTCTCTCTCTCTCTCTAGACTGTCTCGATTTCTCTGTCCCTCCCTCCCTCTCTCTCTGAAGCGGTTTGCGAAGAAGGTTTGCGCAAATAATACTCGTCTTCGCGCAGAGGTGGAACCCTCTCCTTGCGATCGGGGAATTATAATTTTAGAATATCTTTTTGGCGGCGGGGGGCTTATACGGGGAAGGAAAACACCCTTTCCGGTGTGGCCGACACCCTCATCCGGTGCGTATATACTTGCTCTCGTGTTTGTGCGAAAACAGCGATAAATCGAGAGAAAGAGTAGGGTTATAGAGGAGAGAGAGAGGCGATAAAGGGGTTTCTTCTCTCGCGCCTTTCGAGAAATCCGAAAGGAGGATATAAATTTCTTACTAAAATAGATCGCTGTATACGTATATAAGGATACATATTATATATACGTGAAAAGGTTAGTGAAAAGGCGTTGCTTTTGAATTATTTTCTTATTTTCCAAGAGAGAAAGTGCAGATATATATCTACATCGATAAGCCTATCCACCTTATCTATTTTTATCCACACCGCGTGCATCAACAATTAATAATCGCTAGTTTCACGTGTATCTATAGATATCCTCTAGTCGCTAACCTCGCGGTTAAAGCCCATATCTATATCCCCCCTGGCAATCAAACAATCACCATTATAACGGGCCGCGAGCGCGCGAATAAAAAAAGCACCGTTCACTAATGAATTAATGCCATATAACACACACGCGAACACGTCGATCTCTCGCGTACCATATTTCCACCTGCGCGGCGGCCGTGTTCGCGGTAGATCTGCAACGATCTTTCGCGACATACTTCCATACGTACACGTTGCTATTATACGTACATCGTCTATATATACATACTATAGGCACGTCATGACTGTGCGCATCTGTACAGAGTTATATACTATGTCCGTCCCCTTGTTCACCTAATAGACGAGAGAAGACGACACCTCGGCACAATACGTCTACCTCTATCGATCAATAAAAACAAGATACGTTTATACGCGGGTCGCGTGTCTCCTCTCGAAAAATCTCTCTCCACTCAATTCATCTGTCTCTCTCATTCTGCCGGCTGACTGCGGCTGCCGCTGGTAATAATAATCCTCCCGGCAGCTATACGCGACAATGCGGCAGGGGTTTGCTGCTGCGCCCGGAAAAACACGTGTCGCAGCTGCATATATGCGCTTTTTTGTGCCCGGATTTTCCACGGCGGCTTTTCGCCTCCAGCTGCAGAGAGCAGCAGTCCTCCTCCTCTCCCCCCATTTATAGATGTGTGCATATAATACCGCTAGTTCCGAGAGGAATAGGAACGTTTCAATCTCGTAACGGAATTGATTTAGAGGGAGAAAAACCGTATGACGGCACCGGGGGGGAGGGAGACAATGCGTAATACGCCGTTGGACCGCACGAAAAGTAGTTCAGGCAACCATCGAGAGAAGTCGAGTATAAGAGGCGGAGATTTATGTCCCCGAGATTCTATCGGCGCGTGCAGCAGTCGCGCGCGCTCGATCTAATCTTTCACACATCGTGAGGGCGAGAGAGAGAGTCGATTCATATAGCAGTGGCCGCGTTCGCCTTTTCTCGCCGCCCGGTACTCATGCCTCACTCTCTGCGTACATGCGGCCACTTTTTTCCCCGCTGCTCTTCTTCTTCTTCTATCGGCGTGTATGAGTCAGCCGGTCGCGCGCTGCATCCGAATGGGAGAAATGTAATTAATCCGGGCTGAATGGCCGCGGCCAATTATTTAGTTAGCCACCTCGAACTCGTTCACAGGCGCTCGACCAGCGCCCGAATTCAGCGTACTTGAATGGCCCTTATGTGTTGTGTCGGCACGAAATTGCCCCCTCCCCCCTTCTACGTACTCTTTCGAATTTCTTTGACACACACTCGCCCCCTCGTGAATATGTGTGCGTGCACGTATGTAAGTATATACGTGTTACACTATAGCCGCTCATTACGCTCTCTCTCTCGCGCGTACGCGCGGGCTGCTGTGAATTAAGGAATTCCTCGATCAAAGCAAGTTACAGTAGGGAGAGATAGGCGGAGTCGCGTCAAGCGTGCAGTGAGTAATTTTCGACGCGTGATTTTTTTCTTTTTTTTTTCATCATCGGTCGAGTGCAGATGTGAGTATATAAGTATATCGGAATTTCTTGGAGTCGCGCGCGCGTGTATATCAATTGATTTTCATCTTTTAAGTATTGGCGTTGATTCAGTTCACGCGCGCGCGGATGCGATGATGATGTTCTTTTTGAAAAGTTGCTGGTATCGGGTTTCCTGGGTATACGCGGAGGATTAATGTAACGCGAGAAGCGCAAGCAGCGCTAGCGAGTGTTTGAGGTTTCGCGCCGATACAAGGAGGAGGCTGTGTTTATGCGCGTAAATATAATCCTATAGATATCGACGCGTCGGATGAATTATATTATATTATCCATTTTACAGGAGATTTATTAAAACTACTCGAGAAGGTGTATACATATATAATACTGTGACTTCATCAATTATGTGAAAATTGTATTTTAAAAACGATATCCTGGCGCACCCCGCTGTTTAATGGATTCGCATTATACCTTAATAAAGTGCTCGCAGCAGCAGCTTCTCGCGAATAATTTATATTTGTTTATTTATTAATGTATCAGTTTCAGCTATTTACCCGCTGCGGCGGCCGACTTTATACCCGATATCAGATTTTGAATCAAAACTGTACATCTCTCTCACTCGGCGCAAAGTGCATTCCGTGCGCTACTCGAAGAGAAAAACGCCAGGATTTCTCACTCACTGCTCTCTCTCTCTCTCCCGATTGAATTAAGCTACCGCAGCAGCGCGCATAGTGGCGCGTCCGATACATCGAACTAATTTCATTAAGCCCCTCTCTATACCAATAACTATGTTCCATTAAATCTCACCGTCTCACTCTCCGCATACCCTCCCATATTCAATCCGATCGATAAGCACACATACGCATGAGAGCTTGCACTAGAGATCAATCCCGACTACGTCGTCGAGGATATAGCGCGCTGCTGCATCGTGAGTCACGGAAATGATTAGGGGAAGCAAGACTCGTGAGTCTTCTTCTTCCGCGTCGTCGCTTAAAAATACATTAATCGTCATTCACGCGATGGGTGTCTCTGTCTCTCAAATCCTCTCATTCACACATATATCTATGTATATATAACCGGAAGATCGAAAATTACTATTACACACATCATTCATTTATATGACGACGAAGGAGAGGCGTCGTCATAGTAGCACAGTAGTAATAGCAGTAACTTACATCGCGACGATAAATATCCGAAACGAGCCCGGGGACGAGGGCGAGAGAGAATCGGGCATTCATAAACTAAAGAATACAAATGTTCCTCTCTCGGCAGAGGGAGAGGAGGAAGAAGAAGAAGAAGAGATGATTTGTTTCCTTATTCCTGACTTTATAGCGCGCGCGCCAGCGGCGGCAGCGAGGATATATAATATTCCAGTCCCGTACGCGCGCTGCTGGACCCCGGCAGATGTTTTCAGCGTATATACGAGGGGGGGAGGGGGGGATCTCGAGGAGAGATTGCAGGAGAGAGAGGCCGAGGCCGAAGGATAGATTAGGGACGACGTATAAGGTGTCGAGTTGTAGGTACGCGGCTCTCTCCTCTTTCTCGTTGCATGCGCGCGCCCGGCGCGGCGAGGGGATCAAGGACGAGGAGGCCAGCGCGATGGTTATACAGGGCTGTATATGGAAGACGAGAGGTGCGAATTATTTAATAGGCGTGAAGAGAAAAATAGTTTGGGTGGAGGAAGGCTATTGTTATAGGGTAGAGTGAGTGAAATTTTTTACCATTATAAAAAGTAACAATTTTATCTAAACCTTTGTTACAAAGTTATTCTGTTATACTGCAGTAGTAAAATAGTAAATTTTGACGCTTTTTTTTTCGTTACACTCCAACGTTGTGAACTTTAGACCCATTTATATAATAAGATAAAGTGGTGAAAGGATCTTTTTTTTGCTATTTTAATTCCATAATCATTCGGTTGATTAATAATTGTATGACGCTGAAAACTGATATAATCCTTTATATATAAATAATAAATTAACTCGAATTGTGAGCGGACATTATTATAATTACATAAATAATGAGCTGGATTTAGTGAATTTTTAATTAAAATAATATTAATGAATGAACTATATCAGCGATCTATACTTGACGCTATTAATTATTTAATTCGAGGTAAAGATACCCCGACGAAACCATAATTAAATATTCTAATATACCTTTTTTTCTAAAATACCTATCTTTATCCCCGATAAACTCTTTAATGAAACAATTAAATGAATCCAGTATAGCGCAAGGCAGAACAGAAACAGCCGCAACCTCGCCGTTCCATTTTCGGCCCCATTCAAGCGCCGCCGCCGTGTTTTTCCAGCGCGCGCGGCTGGTGAAAATAGATACTCCTCGCGTTTAAAGTACTATATAGCAGCCTCGCGAGAAGGATATTACTCATATAATTTTTTCACACGGCTGCAGCGTACGCGCGGTATTGCTCATTGATCAAGTGTTTCTCGGAACGAGCGCGCGCACGCGGTGAATGTTTACTCCATACAGACGCGCGATGACTAACGGGTGCCGCTGAATGAAGCTCCGGAATTCTAATTGGGAAACTCGAGGTGTTTGTTAAAGATATAGAGAAGGGCTCTAAATAAATCAGCGCAACGGCGCGGAGTTTATACCTATCGTGTTTCTTCAAAATAACGAGCGATGACGCCGCGCCGATGTGTATGTACAATCCGTTGGTAGAGAGAGTACGAGAGAATTTAATAACTCGCGCGAGAGTTTGAATGGGCCCGATCGTCGTTGCCGATAGAGCACGCGCGTCGATACGTCAACGTCTGAGTCTCGTGGCGTGTGCCGTAGGAGAACTTGTAGTGTATTATAGACCTTCGTGAATATTCAAAATATAGTTACAAAGTTCGACGTTTCTTTTGTCTTGCACGTGCACGCGGCGTGTTACAACAGTGCGCTAATATTTGTGAAAGTATAGATACACACGATGCTACACTTCTCCGAAAAGCTTGTAGTATAGAAAGTAAATCATTTTTATCGGACGGGTAAGATCGATTATATGAGCGCGAACAATTCAACAGGCGTGTATAGTTTCGCCGATTCCATCTTGGCCCTGTTACAACAGCATGTATAACCCGTCTTCCGGTTGATACGATGAAAAAAGAAAAAGAAAAGGAGAATCAAAACAAGATTCACGCACAACAGATCTTATGACCCATATATATTTAGACTACGAAAAAATTATCGCTCGGTTGTACAAGGTCGCTTTTCGCTTCGTTTTACAATCTCCTCGCTCGCTCCTTTTCTGTTCTCCCGATAACCGAAACATAAATCATCCTCGCTCTCTCTCTCTCTTCCTTTCGCGCTATCTAAAATTCCATACACCTCGCGTACACTATACACACATACACAATACGCCTCGTCTCTCGCGTATATATAATAGCCTGCGATACTCCTAGCTCTCTACCGTTTAATTATTTTCATTATCTATCAACCTCGAAAGCCCAGATATACCTTTATTCATATACATGTATATAGTATAATATATATAAATAACCGAGTGATTATTCGACGATTACAGGGCCTCCCGGGCGTGCACAGCACCTCCTCCACTCATCTCGTACTAAAAGATGAGCCAGACGGATCAGCAGCAGCAGCAGCAGCCGCCAGCGGAAGATAAGAGCATGGATAAGAAGGAGATCGCCGAGGAGGAGCGAGAGAAGATGCTCAACGCGGAGAATACGAAGCACACGGCTAACGGCCCGGCAGCCGATGATGCAGCGGCCGAGGGCGGCGGCGACGCTGCCGAGCAGAAGCCCAGGAAGAAAATACCCATAGGCGGTATCAAGATACCCGAAGAAAATACCCATAGGCGGTATCAAGATACCCGGCTTCTGCCGGTCCAAGAGCAAGGAGCCTTGCAAGGTGAGTGATGTTGTTGTTGTCGATCTCGAGATGGACTTTTTCTGTTTCTCATGTGTATTATATATTGAGAGGATGTCGTATATTTTGCGATTAGGGCGTTTTTGCTGCGAATGCTGTTATGTGTAATATACAGCGCGCAGAGGTACGGCGTAATTAGTTTGCAATTTCGAGGGGGAGGTTTAATCGGCGATTGAAGGTTTGTGGAAACAGGGGGCAAAAACTACACTACCGTATATAATGTTTATTACACCAGAAGCTCCT
>JAPYZO010004366.1:0-11367 GCA_030522905.1 Torymus flavipes | reverse complement strand
ATGCTGAATGGTGATGGTCAGTTCCGAGGTGGTATCTTGAAAGAAATTTATGAACGTGGATAGGACGCACTATCAAGTTGCTGATTTAAATGGGAGTGGGCACAAATGCGATGACAAATTTGAATGATTGATCAGATTATTGAGGTTTGGTATCATCCGAGTCAATTGAAACCAATATTTCTGTTTGATTTCTTTTTTTATTATAAACAGCATCAGAGTAATAAAATACTTATGTAAGTCAATGCTTTGTTAAACAGTCCTTTCAACAATGTTTTTAGCACACGTATATGTGTAAGCTACGATTGTAAATAAAAAAAACCGTTGCACAATCGTCCGAAGATTTTGCTCGTTTTTTAAGATTGATGATACGTCTTCATTTCAATAAATCATATAATTTTTTGTATGAAAAAATCATAATAAAAAGAATTTTAAAGGTATTTGGTGCATGTAGTTTTAGATTATGATAATTTGATATGATTTACACATCTGATACGATATATATATAAATAAATAACGCAATCAAGAACCTGATATATCTCATGAATAAGATTCTTTGAAATCTTGTCCCATTTTCACGATGTTTCACCTCGTAAATTTTCTTCGCGATTAAATCAGATTGTATTATTTGATGTATTGTAGGAATTAAGGATCGCGAGGATGTAAATTTTAAAGGCGAGTTATTTCAAAAAATAAAAGTTTCTCGAGTACATGGAAACGTAAATAAATCAAATAAAATTTTAAACAGAAATTCTTTATCATATAATCAATGTTCAAGTGGACGCGTATCTTGGTTTACAAAAATGTATTTGATAATGATCAATAAATTCAATGCGTATATTCTTTGGATCCATACTAATACCAGATTAATAGTGCTGAGAAGAAAATTATCTCAAGTAAATTACAAGGTAAACAACGTTTCTTTCTATGTCAATACAAGTGCATTGACTTGATATGATTAAGTAATAGTAACTTAATATTATTTATTCAGCAAATGAAAAACCTATTTTTCATTTTTAGCAAAAAGCTTTTCGCACGATATAGACAAAGGGACGAAAAATACTTGAGAATTTTTTTTTCTACTTTTAAATTACATTTAATTTTCCATTAATTTTCAAGACTTTATGTTAATGTCTCATAGAAAAATAAAAAACTCTCACTATAATTATTTCAAGTTGACTTTTTACGCGAAACGTGAGTCGAGCACTGAATCAGCGTCACTCCACTTTGGTAGAAAAAAAAAATAGTACCAGCTCATGTCACTTAACGACCGAACAGGTTTTTAGCAGCTACAAAGCTGCGTCGATATTACTAAAATGCTTATATATTTGATATCTATATCCTTTGCAGTACAAACTCATCATAAATTCAAATAAGGTACACTAATAGCGTCGCCAGATACGTGAGTGTGCACGCACAACAAAAAATCTACCGACCTACTTGTCAAACATCGAAACTGTTTCATCATTTAATTACAATTGCGCAACCCACGTAGCTATACTCTGAAAAAAGTTCATCGGGAAAATGCCTTAACGGAAAATTCGCTAAGCCTGTGACTAATGCTCGCTAATGTTAGGCAAGCCGCTCAAAAGTGCAGTGACAGTGAAATGCTTTAGTGCTTATATACTCCTGTGCTTACGTGTTGTACGAAATTGTCACTTGGATAATTAAATATCTGCGTAGTGCTTAATTTTTATTATTATATAAGTTTATTTACTTAAAGGCCTTGTACTTCGCGAGTAATAAATTAAGGTAAGCACATATTTCGATTAAACCGTGAATTGACATCTGTATAAGAGTTTCTTGTTTGAGTGGAAAGTGCAAAATAATAAGGTATGCGGAAAACGTTTGCAGTTCCTGGCTTTTGAAATAAAGGAAGATTGATTAAAATATCTGAATGATTAAAAAAAATTAATAATTTGAAAATATTGATGTATTATCTTTTCTAAATAAGCGGGATGTTTGTTACTATGTATATGTAGTTTTTATATTCTGAACATTTTTTAGTTACAATAATTGACCAATTTTCATAAGCGAGTTGATTAGAATTTTAGTGGGGAGCCGGGATGGCTCATTAAAGTTTTATGAACAATATGTATATGTCAACGTGTATAACTATTTATAGTTGCTATTTTTACTATAAACTTAGAAATTTTCATGAGTCTGTCCCATGTTTAAAATCAAGTATTGTAATTGAACCATAAGAACTTTCTGCATATAATCGTGCAATCTGACAAGTCGTACAATGTGATTAATCAATGTAACAACTTACCACAAAAATTAACTATATACCGAGCTATATACATAAGTTTCAGCCAACGAAATGCCTTACATTCTTCGTTTGTCACTATCATTCAGATAAATAGCTTATTCAATCTTTCAACTGTATAAACTGTAACTGCACATACCTATATAAACTACCTATATCTGCGATTATGTATGTATTGATTTTCTAACTATTATAATCCATCATACTATATCAACAACCAAGTGTGAAACTGTATCCGATGCCATTCTAACGAATCCATAAACATTCCATTAACTTCCAACTTCATCGAACTTTTCACCTACAAAATCACCTTCTCCCACTTTTAAACTACCACTTTGAAATTCCCTGAAGAAAATATCTCAACTACTACACTTTAATTTTCCACGGAAAGCCGTAAAGAAATATTTCAACATGAACGCTACTAAACTACCTATATACCCAACAAAACTCGTTAAAATAAAAAATTCACTTCACGGATAAGGAAACAACGTCGTGCGCTCACGCGACAACCCGTTTTTCTCTTGGTCATTCCACCGCGTATATACATCGTTTCACGCTGCATCTTTAAGCGCCAATATATCGCGCGCACGTGGCGCGCCGATGATCCCGGCTATGCGCTCGTGAAGGGGACAACCGCGCGCTATGTGCCGAGAGACAGAAAAAAAGGCAGTCGCCGCTGCACACACACACACACACACACACACACACACACTAACGCTATGGAAATGCGGTTCGGGGGCACGGAACCCGCCAAGGCCGCGCACGCGCACCTCGATGAGCGTCTAGGGCTTTTTGCAGACCGAGGAACAAAAAGCCCAGTTCTTTGTGATCGGTAAGACGGTACATCTGCACTTTGGATATGAGGATTTTTTTTTGTTGCGAAAGTACGCGCTGTTGTGCAGTTACCTATAACGAAATTTATGAGATATAGCGCGCGCGTCTGTATAGTGTTGCGTAATTTATTCAATAAGAGGGATTGGATGCCTGATTACATGTGATTAAGCCCAATCGTATTATTGTGATGCGCGCAGAAAATGTAAGAGTTATCGAGGTGGGGCAGTATATGCGGAGAGTAGCAATTTCAGTTCGACGGATAATTGCGTTTTGCGCGCGCTTGAACATAGGTGTATTAGCGTCCATGGGGGGGAATGCAATTATTTAGCATGATACTTTTTATGTGTTGTGAAACGCGTGTGATACAATATAAATAGAGGCATCTCATTTCGATATGGTAATTCTGGCTGTTAATATTGTATTTTATTAGCCAAGGATAAACAAATGAATTGATGGCGTGGTGTTAATTGGACAGGATCGGTCAGAAAAATATTCTTATATATACAAGAATAGAGAAAAATCCTGAAAACAGACGTCTTATGGTCCGGGCTGACCGTTTTCCAGGAAATCTAACTCAAAACTAGGCTCATTAGTATAAACCCCGCGTTAGTAGCTACATAAGGTTGTATAGTATACTGTTGTACAGATAAACCATCACGCGTGTCTAAATAGGAAACTATAAATACCACCGATTTGGTGCTCTCCATGGTTGGAAAAGATAAGCAAAAAGCGCATGTAAAAACTTGACCAAGAAATCGGCATCGAATGTATTCATCCTGTTTGTACCTACGCGGAGCTACAATTCCCGAAGGTAACGAGGTGAGAGTGTACTCCTTAACGTACAGACAACATGCGAATGCTATCTGTACGAAAGGGAAAGCGCTGTCCCTGCGCGCGATAGTTTCACTAAAACTCTCATCCGATTTCAGTGCTGAAATTTTTTAATTAATTCGAAGTAAAAATGAGCCCGAGCTGATGCTAAGGTTGATTAAATAGCGCGGGAATTAGAGGGTTGGAGGAGAAACAGAGGTACATTGTGAGACGTATACACCGGGGGATTCTCACTTACGGTACTTTCAAATTAATTAATGTCATAATGTCTGTGTGAAAACGTGATAGATCTACTCCTGTAAGTGCAGTGTGAGAGTTGCAAAAGCTTATATTGGAAATTCGGAAGTTGTATTTATTTTAACCAACGGCTTCTCGTAATTATACAACAATTGAGGCTGTGTAAAGGTATGATTTTGAACAATAAGCACTATCTATTAAGTGGTTCTAAAGTTATATAAAAAAAGAGTATAAGATCTTGATAAAAATACACAATGACAAAAAAGTCTGGGAGAGGAAAAAATGTTCTGATTATAAGATCGACGTTGTGGTTAAAATAAATATCAGTCATTATAGAATGACATTTTATTATTAAATCAGTACAGAAATATCTCTTTAATTAATTTTTTATAGTATAGAATAAATAATACTCTATGTAAAAAAGCTCGTGGGTTAGTTAATTTAATTGATACGCACTAAAAAAAAGTTTTTTTATAGTTGTTTAACTTATAGCCTCTAGAAAAATTAATAAAAGTGTTTCATGAATTTAAATCAAACGATACTTATTCATTGTTTCCAATATTATACATGCTTTTGTTAACAGTGATTACAATTGTTCCATATTAACAAGCATAGGATTCATGGCTTATTAAACAATATTACTTGTAAAGTAGTTCAGGCCATGATCCGACTAAACCTATGAAGCATAGTTTTAGCTATCATAATATCCGTATGCTTCGAAAATTCAAGTTATGAATATTTTCATAAGAAAAGTCTGTACTTCAAACAAGAATTATATTAAAGTCAGAAAAGTTTCTTGCGAAGTACAAAAAAAAGTGAAACTATATAATATAGACTTTTACATGTTTTTCTCCAAACTACTAAAAATATAGTAAGAAAATTCCAAAGTCAAAAACTCAGAATTTGCACATTTAGTGCCCTTTAATTTTGTATATGTTTGAAACCTTATACAGTATAAATATTATAAAGACAAAATTACAATACTAATTAATTAATTACAAAATTACGAAATTTTATTAAAAATATAGAAAACATGATTATAGATGTACTGTATGATAAAATTTTCTAAAAAGTATGGCTGTTTTTTAGTTGTTATAATACTTACAAGACAGAATGGTAATTATTACAAAACTACACGAAGAAAAGTTTTCTAGTAAAAATTCCCGTATTGTGTGGTTAATCGGAGGACAGACAAATCCTCATAAAAAATAAAATAACCTTTATAAGGATTTGAGTCTGTGTCGTGACAATTACAATGAAATATGGTAATTTTTATTAGCAAACTTTTCTTTCTGTACTTACGTTTTTTTCTCAATACATAAATATACTCCGAAATCAACGCGCCAAAGCTCCCAACACAACAAATTTCAATGAACTAATTATCGTTCAGAACGACATTTCCAAATACCATATCGCACGACACAGTTGCAATCCGCTAACAATGCAACTGTTGTACCGTATAATTTTTTTATCGGCGCGCGCAGCAGCTGCGCTCGGCATAATAAAAAAAAAAAAAAAAGAAAAACAAGTGAAGAATAAAAGTCCTCGGTGCCGAAGAGCCGATAATACCAAGCATTAGGAGAGTTCCGCGACGGTGCATCCGGCAGCGCATATACCAGCCACCGCCACCGCCGTGTAATTGCAAAACGTGGTCAGGGTCAGCCGCGGCATCGTCGTCGTCGTCGCTGCCGCGTGCTTTCACTGGCTACACAGCCACCCGGTTATACATGCACGCACCTATACATACATATATATACTGTGCGCATCCCCTGTCAAAGAGAAGGGCGGGGGCGACCGCGGCAAAGGCTAGACGAGGAAAACTCACCGGTGCAGGCGCGGCTCTGGCGAACGCCGAGACGTAGGCAAGCATTTTTCCTGATCCTGATTACGATGATGATGATGATAGAGAGAGAAGGTGATGCTGCGGTCGCTGTGTGCGTGCGTGTTTGGGCAAGAGCTCTCGGTAAGCCTAGACTTTCTGCGGTTTTTGATGCTGATCCTTTTTTACGCTCTGGAGTTGTGGGGGGGTTGGGTAAGGTGCGTGGGTACGGCGCGGTTTTCGAAACACCGCGGTAGTTACGCACACTGGGGATTGCAGTCTTTTAAACGAGGCACTAAAGCTTCTTTGTTTTCACTGAAATTCGGTACGGGTATTTTTAGAGTTCAATAGGATTGAGAACGTACCATTTTTATGCTGGATTTTGACGAATTTTCCGAGGTGAATGCTGGCAAGAGTATATATAATTTCTTTTTAATTGACGTGAGCTTAATGCCAACTGACGACTTATTTTGCTCCGGTTTATATATAGCTTCAATATTATCAAAAGTGCAATGAGTAATACTTTCATACGAGTTTTCCTTTGTTTAAATTCAAGATTGAATGAAATCATATATACACTTTGTGGATTGAGAGAAATAACACTTTCCTTCAACGATAATGACCGTCAGAAAGTATGCTTATTTATTCACGTAATGTATTTATAAGCAAAATTTTAAAGTGTAAAAAGTGACGATTAAAGAAATATAGGCTAAGCAAAATTTGCACAAGTCACGAGGAAAATATTTTGAATTAAAAATATTCACAAATGATACCACGTCAATTGGTTACATTATATATACAAAAATGTCAAAACAAAAAGAATTTCATACTACGCAGACACCTTGAATCATCAAAAGAATATATAAGTGTCAGATAAATCAAAAAGTCGAAAAAACTATAAATATTTAAATGCAATTCACGAAAATCAACGAACAAAACTTTTTTTCACAAGTGTTTTGGATCAGCTTCCTACCTTGCATCACGAAAAAACAAACATTCCAAATTAATAATCCAAACAAACACACCTCGAAAAATTCGTCAACAGTCAACAAAAAAACCCGAGCAAAAACCCGGTCCCCTAATTCACCACTTCAAACCTTTTAGACCCGACGACACACGTCACCGCACACAAATCGCCTAAAAGCGCAGTCCGGTTCGCGCATCCGAAACTACTTTCGCCAGGGCCTCTATTTTCATTTCCTCGCACACGCGCTCGCACACGCGACCGGGAAAACAACTAAAACGCGACTGTCGCTGCCGTCGAAAGACTCAGACTCTCTTTCTCTTCCTCTCTCTCTCATTCGCAGTCCCTTCTCCGCGCGCCCATTGTGTGGTTTTATTTTCCCAGGCCCCAGCGCGCGCCTCTATGGAGCAGTAGAGTGAGAGAAAACCGGCAGGGAAGGTATATAGGGAAGGCGATCGCGTGATCCGCGCGAAAAAGACGAAAAATTTTGTCGCTCAACCGGTTCGGTTCGCCCGTTCGCCTTGGCAGCGAACTTGCGTCTGCAGCAGCGCCGAAAAATCCGTGGGCTGAAGATGAGTAGGGACGCGTTGTGGGAAGAGATAAACAATGAACGATGTGATGATGGGTTGTGGAATTTGCCCGAGAAATTGGGACGATTTAATGGGAGTAAACAAGAGTGCGTTTGACAGTTTTTAAAAATCGATCTCGTGTTTTTGCAATCGTAATGATTATGCGATATTATGATATGAAAAACAAGGAAATCTTTTCTGCATTAATGAAGTTTTTTTAAAGAATTTCATTTTTTTTCGGAGTGTTTTTCCTTGTCGTTCTTACCAGACTTCTTCAAAATATTTCTTATAACAAGTCCCGGATAATAATTTTGTGCAACTAATAAAACAAATGTGCAGGTGAGTGAATTACTAAAGTATGTATTAATATTGAAAAATATTGATTTTAAATTCCAGCTTTCGTAACTGTATCGGAAACAAAGTTTACATTTTATCGAACGAGAAACACTTTTTGAAGATTACAAATTTGAGTGTAAGTGTTGCTGATGCGTCAAAGGCTGTTTTTTATAAAACACTTTTGGCGCAAACGAATATTTATTGTAATTTTTCATATTTATAATTTGTCTGCTATCAAAGCAAACATTTCATGCTGCATTTTTTTTATCACATCAGCATATAGATGACGTAGCAGAAACATTTTTATTGTACTTTTTATGGAGATGCTACTTTCAAAAGATATCATTACGATGCAAATTCTACTAAATTATATGTATAAGAAGCAAGATCCCCATCAAAATACATTTCTTCAGCATCGTTTCATTATCTACTCGACAAGCGACTTTTTTTATCAAATATACGACCAGTTCAAATAAATACAACGTTTCGCGAGAAATAATTTGCTTGTGTTAATTCAACATTTAAAATTATAGAAAATACTTTTAGTTTTGAAGGGTAAAATAAATATTTAATTTATCTAATTGTGTGAAATGAATACGTCAGTAATTGTATCTCTACGAATATTCTTCCGTGTACACAACTTGTTTTCGACGCATATCAACAGGTTTAATCGAGCTAAGCAGAATTACGAAAGTAGAAGAGAATACGAGATAGCCAAGAGTATTCACAATAAGACGGAATGAAAGCTCGTTTAATTAAGACAATCTTAGAAAAAGGCTAAACTTCAAATGAGAATGAAACATTAGTCTTTCAACTATTCCGGAAAATGCAGATAGTAACATGCGTATATTAAGTATACTTTTTCTATTTGTTATTTAATTTTGTACTAAATATAAATCAGCTATTTTTGTAGTGAAAAAAATATAATTCAGTGATTTTTTACTTTGCAATAAAAAAATTGTAGACATAGGTTAGGTAAAAGTTATCTACAAGCCAACAGCTGCATTTTCCAAAACTATCGAGGATAAACATGCAAATCAACAAGTGATAAATCAACCGTATCAAGAATACAAACAAACTTTTCATTCCAAATAAGGAATGATTAGATTCACTTTATTCGATAGACAATAGTACAGTGAAACCGTTGTCACATTTACCATACAATCACACAAGAGTTACTCGTGTTCACCTAGTTGTAAAGTAAGCGAAAGAGAAAATAGAATAGATTTTAAAAAATTACGGTATAAAATGCGTCACAGCAAATCTGCACATTAGTACATACTTTATTTTATAGAAGATTCAACAACTCTTATCGAACTTAATATAATTAAACAGACAAGTTTGTATAACGGTGATGTAGATAATCCAATGACTTACGTCATGATCTTAAAACAATCAAATTTCATCGTACTTCGTTTCTATCTTTTAAATAGTCAGCAGGTCACATACATCCCGTTAGGAGACATAAAGGTCAAACTTAAATAAAAAGTAGGATGCTTTTCACTAGGTTCGTTTGTTTTCAGTAAAGTGTGTTGCTGCAATTCATAAAAACATCATCATAATGGCTATAATTTCTTTATTACTTCATTAACAAGGTATGACTCTTACCTAGATATTAAAATACTGAAAGTGAAAGTTGGTTTGGATATTGAAGCCTTTGATATAGGTCTTACATCGTCTTTATGTCAAATTAATCCGATTACTAATTTAGATCAATAATTTTGAAATTATAATCAAAACAGGTCGAAGAATGATCGCTCAATAATTTGTCTAATTATCTGTATTTGTGAAAAACTGAGTTTCACATTATTTAGGAAGTTTCCAATGGAAAACTAAGATGTAGACAAAAATAAAATACAAGTTTCCTCTATAGAAATCCTAAAAATAATTTAGCGTGAAAAAAGGCCTACATTTCACAATAAATAGCTCAATTAACCTTCTAACGATCATTTTAATTATATGTCATGACGAAATGGCGACACTGCAAAGTTATTATAACTGCTTTGGGTTCAGGACATTCACCTTACATAATGGAGCAACAGTCAAAACGCTTAGAGACATAAACTAATCTCTACAACATCTTGTAAGCTAAAAAGCTTTATTAATTAACTAATTTTAATTCACATAAATAATTTATGTGAAATAATTGTGGTACCATTGTTAATTTATAATAAAAAGCAATTCCATCAATCGTAAATATATGGTAGTCTTAAATATAAAATTCAAATGTTAAAAACTGGATTGTTTTGGATACTTTTTTGTGGAAAAGGGATATTATTTCTACTAAAGTTATTTATTATAAAATAATTATTCATTTTTTCATTGAATTGTTGAGAAATAATTTTTAAGTATTTCATAGTATTCTTATATAAACAAATTTATAAACACTTCTTTATCAGATTAATAAAAATGTTACATAATATTGAACAGTAAATGTACAAAGAATTTTATTCCTGTTATCGTTATGTAACACGTAGTCCACTGGGTTTACTGTCAATAATTTAATAATAATTGAAAAATAAAAAAACATTTACGATTAAAACCGTTAGACATGTTTTCACTAACTTCAGTATAATAAACAGTAGATTTTCGTGACTTTATGTAAACTTGTAATCATGACATATAAAAAGTGTGCATCTTATAAAGTTAATTAGATTTGAATATGCAGAAGTTTATAATACTTCAGTATAATAAATAGTACGTTTTCCTGACTTTATGTAAACTTGTAATTATGAAGTATAAAAACTACGTATCTTATATAGTTAATTAGATTTGAATATAAATAATTTATGAATTATGTGGCTACTTTCATTCGTAATAAAATAATTAGTCTTTGTGAAGTTTTAATTTATATAAACAAAACACAACAATTCAACAACAAAACAACATTATTGATAATGAATATTAAAAATAACATTATATAGAAAAAATTTCTTAGAGTGGTTGTTTTCAACCGTTAAAAGATACTTCGATTATAGGACCAGTTTCGTTGAGCCCTAAAAAGTTTATGGTTATCTCACCAACTTTCACATTACATAACTTCAACTTTATTCCGATCAAAGGTTCAATCCCATAATAAGTTAAACTCAAAGTTGAAGTTGAATTTCAATTTAAAGTTGAATATAGATAAAAATGTGTTGTTACTGTGTGATAAGGAATCTATGACAAAGGAAAACATAAATGACTCTATTTTGCAAATATGTCTATGTATGAAAAGTCAGACAAAATATTATTTATCTTTATTGGTGTTATTCTTATCTCTTTATGACAAAAATCAATTATTAATATGATAATTAGTCTATTCATAATATTATAACTAAGTTTTAGCATTAAAATTTAATATTTTTTCAAATTCTTGTTTCAGACTCATATTTTATGTTACTAGAAGTTTCACAATCATTAGAGGTGACAATCTTAAGTCCATCTCTTTTTTATATAGGATAAATTAAAAGTCATTACTACTTATTTACCTAATGACTTTTAAAGTAATTTTAATTATTCTAATAAAAAC
>JAPYZO010004365.1:0-21632 GCA_030522905.1 Torymus flavipes | reverse complement strand
AAAAAAAACCTATTATTACATCGGCAAAAAAAATTTCATTAAATACTTAATACAGATGTTTTCAATAAAAGAAAAAGCCAACGACCGGAGGCGCGGTTGCCTCCAACTCCGTTAAATATCATTTCCCAACGAATAGGAAACGAAGCGTCGCGAACTTTTGGTGAAAAGGTAAAAGTAACGATTGACTTCCCCCATCAATTACAGCAGCTAGTCCTTGCGTCCCTCTTAAAAATGACAATACTCTCGTTCTTTTCCCGATATAAACCTCCAAACTGCGGAATCCACTTTTCTCGTTTAGTCTCTCGCGTCCCCTGCAATTACTTTTTATTTTAACAGCATTAGGCAAGTATATTAAAGCGAATGTTCAATCTTGCAATCTCGGTAATCGTTAAATCTACGCGCGCGAGCGCAAAAAGCGACAATAATTCATACTTCATAAACTTCTTCGCGTTGAACTTTCACTAGTCATTGACGACTATATTTTACTGTATATTCCGCGTTGCTTTCGCGTCTTTGAATTTGCCGCGTCTTCGGCGCCGCGAGAGCTGACAACGTCGCACGGCTGTCTCTCAGCCAATGAGAGCGCGCGAGGTGCACCGCAAGCCAGCATACGCATGACGCGTATTCCGGAATCTTTTGCCGAACATCCTGTTTAAAAGGACGGTGCATGACCGTCATTTCTTGTAATTATTTTTTTTCTAATAGAGCATTTATTATGGTATATACCTATTGTAAAAGTTAACAAACTTATTTTTGCTATTGTAAATAATGTGAAACGAGGATAATAAAATTGTAATTACTCGTAAATCAATAATAGACATAACCCAATAGTGATATAATTACTCAATACCCAGTTTAGTTTTAAATTGTTATTTTATATACTCTGTATAACAATTTGACTGACAATATTAAGTTTCTTTACTTATGATTCACGATTTTTCTAAAAATAATAATCCGAAAGTAAACGCTAGCAAGTTTTAACAATTAGGTATTATAATTTAACATCATTAATTTATTGTGACTCCTCACGTGAGTTTATCTTTTAAGTAAAATCAAAGTCGAAAGTGATGAAAAAATCTGAAGATCAGCAGACAAAATTTACTACTACAACTACTGTCAAAACAAACGACGGCATTTCCAATCCCCAAACATCCAAAGGCATCTTATTTTTCCCAAAATCCTCTGCAAAATCGATATCACACCATCGACCAAGTATATTAGCATGTGCCATGTGTGCACACGCGCCCGATAGCGTAACGGTCACATGCTCGTCACCAACGGCCACATCATCGATCGCACATGAGCCGCATGCATTTTTACATCCGAGAGACGCTATCGAATAAGGCGGCAGGGGTGAGGGGAGAGGGACTCGAGCAGAGAGAGCAGCACCGCTCTCCGCGCTGGCGGCATCAAACACCCGTGGCATCGTCGTTTCTTCCTCTCTTCGCACGCGACGCTCGCCGAGTACGGATCGTGGAGAGGACAGCAGGCAGCTATCTCCATTTCGTCACTCGCTTCTGCGCCCAAGAGTTCAGGGGACACGCACGCGCAGGAACCTGATTCCCCGCTGCGACACATTGCCGTATAGCAGCGTGCGCGCGGAGAGAATTCATCTCGGTTAGTCGGCAACGTAAAGCCTCCAAGTTGACGAGAAAAAGGAAGCGCAAGATAACGATGGGCGAGGAAACCGCCAACGCGAAGCCCGAAGCCAGCAATCAGAATGCCGGCGGTGGCGGCGGTAATCAAGACAACAAAAACGAGAATGCCGGAGGCGGCGGAGGTGGTGGAGGCGGAGGCAACCAGGGTAACCAAAGTGGCGGTGGCCCAGGTGGCGGCGGAGGTGGAGGTCGCGGCGGCGGCGGCGGCGGTGGTGGAGGAGGTCCAGGTGGCCGCGGAGGCCGTGGAGGACGAGGTGGCGGCGGCGATAGAAAAGGATCCAGATTCTCCGGAGGCAGAGGAGGTGGTGGAAACCAGGGAAGAGGCGGCCCGGGCAACCAGGGCGGCGGAGGCATGGGTGGAGGAATGGGAATGGGCGGCATGGGAGGAATGGGCGGCGGACTCCTGAACGAGATGCAGGTAATTTATACATTTATTTATTTTTATCTTTGTTAAAACGTATAAAAATGTTGGTGAAAATGTTGGCCTCGTCCGAGGACGCGGCCAAAACGTGGCTATACGTTGTGAGCACGCGGTCACGCGTTAGTTCTAATCAAATAATTCAGATTTCTACGAACTAATTCTAACCCCGGAATTCGGAATTTTGCACGCTTTGGGACAAGCCCCACGTGGCCGTATTTAATCACCGCGTGGATCATTTTCCAAAACCCGGCATCGTTTAACTCGTTCCAAGACTATAAATAACCCAGCGAAGCCACTTTATATCCTAATGGCTGCCGCAATCGTTGCAGCGTCTTTAGCTTGGTGAAATAACGTATACTTAGTCATGAACGGCGTCGGTTACGAAACGCACGGGCTTATCGATTTTTCATTACGGTATAATTTACCCGGCGACGTTGAAGTCGGCCACACGCGACGGAAATGGCCGTCGAGATACCGGCCGCTCATCCGGCTGTTGTAGATGCACGCGCGTGGATCGAGAGGCACGCTTCGAAAAGATGGCGGCGGCGGTTGCCCACCGCCGCGGCGTAGTAAATGCGGCTCTCGAAAGAGGAGAGGCCATTTTACACTTGTGCCTAGGGTTCTCGAGTGAAATAAAGGGGATGGCAACGGTGAAATATTACGGCACGTTAGGTTTTTAATGAGTTTAACATTTTTCTTTTATTCTGGGTTTCGGTGTTTGGTAGACCTAAGCGAGAAATTAAATTTTTTTTTTATATTTTTGGGATTTATATTGATTAAATAGACTTATAAGATCTAATTTTATAAATCATGTAATATGGAAATTTGAAGAAAAAAAAAACGTAATATTCACAAATTTTTCACTCCACAAAATTATTTGGAGCGTTATAAAATTTTTTTATCAATGCTTAAAGAATATTTAATTATTTAATTTAAACTAATATTTAATAGTTGCTTATGAGCTTAGTTTCATGCCCCATAATTCATAATCACATGTTACCCAACACGGTGTACTTGATTAAAATGATCTTAGAAAAACTAATAATAATTTGCAAATCGGGTGCATAAACTACACTGGATAATAAGTTTCTACATCCTTTTTATCAGACCTTTGCAATCGAGTACAACTTACATTCTTACACCGTGATATCATTAAAATATATTGATGTAAATTACATATAGTGATAAGTGCTTCAATTTATTATAATTTATAAGAATATGAAAAATTAACAAACAATTTTTATTTACAGATCAAAATGAGTGAGTCCATGATGGAAGGCATGTTGGATGAAAGCATGTTAGGAGGCCGTGGCATGGGAGGTGGTGGCGGCGGCGGTGGAGGTGGCGGTGGTATGAACAGAGGTAACCGTGGAGGCGGTCGTGGAGGTGGACGTGGAGGCGGCGGTGGTGGAATGGGTGGTCACCAAGGCCATGATAGAAGTGGAATGCAGAATAGATCACAAGATGATCGGCTAATGGAACGTGTCATGTCCATCTCAGGCCCAACTCATGAATTGCCTCCACAAGATATTCAGGAGAAAAAATTCAGCGGCAGGAATCGTCTATATGTTGGTAATTTAACCAATGACATCTCAGAAGAGGAAATCCAACAAATGTTTAGTCAGTATGGAGAAACATCTGAACTGTTCATCAACAAAGACAAGAACTTTGCTTTCTTGAGATTGGTAAGAAATTGAACTTATTATTTATGTTATGAACCTTGTAAAAATATCGAAGTACAAAATGATTATAAAAATTACCGTTTGATAACGATGATAAAATTATATGGCTGCTTTTTTAAATGATTTTTCTCTCAATTACAAAAATTTTATAAAATATCTTAATGCAGGCATAATAACAAGACACATTCTGTTTTAGGACTATCATGCTAATGCTGAAAAAGCTAAGCGTGAATTAGATGGTACTGTACGCAAAGGACGTGTACTTAAAGTGCGTTTTGCTCCCCATTCTTCCACAATCAAAGTTAAAAATCTCACACCCTGGATTTCCAACGAACTCCTGGCTCACTCATTTGGTGTGTTTGGAGAACTCGAACGTGCAGTCGTTATTGTCGACGAGCGTGGAAAGTCGACTGGAGAGGGTATTGTGGAATTCTCAAGGAAGCCATCTGCACAATTAGCTCTCCGTAAATGCACAGAAGGCTGCTATTTCCTTACAGCGTAAGTAATTTTTAGTCGTAGACAATAAAAAACGAAATTACTAAGAACCCCTTCGCCACGCTTGTTTGATTAAACTTGATCTGCAAGTGCCAAAAATTAAAATTTTTCATGGGGAATATTAAATATATATCCGGCTAGGAAGCATAGTTTGGCTATCTTATGCCTTTCTATGTGCCGAAAGAAAAGGATACAGATCGACTCAGTCTAATCTAGTATATTATTTTTAAAAGTACCATCTAATTCACATAAATAATTCGATTTTGTTGACAATTGCAGGTCACTTCGTCCAGTTGTTGTAGAACCATTTGAACAAAACGATGATATCGATGGATATCCAGACAAAAATCTTCCCAGAAAGAATGCCGACTTCTTCAAAGCACGTGATGTTGGACCTCGCTTTGCGAACCTTGGAAGCTTTGAAGACGAATATGGTACCAGGTGGAAGCAACTTCACGAACTCTACAAACAGAAAGAGGAAGCACTCAAGAGAGAAATGGCAATGGAAGAAGAAAAACTTGAAGCTCAAATGGAGTTTGCAAGATACGAGCATGAGACAGAACTTCTTAGAGAACGTAAGTTACATAATTGCATTACCTAATATCGTTGCAATTCATCAAGAAAACCAGTCTTGACATTTTTGTGTAATATTTTAGAACTTCGTATTCGAGAGGCTGATCGAGAAAGGCAGAAGAGAGAGTGGGAGATCAAAGAAAGACAAGCAGAAGAACAAAGGACACGCGAAGATGAACTCCGGCGAAGACAGCAAGAAGAAATGGCACTTCGTATCAGACGTCAAGAAGAAGAGTTGCATAGACGACAACAAGAAAATAATCTATTCATGCAGGAACAAGCAATGCGAGGTGGTGGTGGCGGCGGCGGTGGTGGTGGTGCCGGAGGTGGCGGTGGCGGAGGCGGTGCTGGTGGCAAAAGCTTTGATGGTATACCACCTGAACGTGATGGATACCCGCCAGTGGATGGTAAGTTCATTAAAAAAATTTCTACTTGCCTATGTATAAAAATATACTTCGATTTTATTTAAAAATTATATTAAATAGTTTAATATAGTATTAAATAATCGTAATTTAAATGTAATTTAAATGAAATTGTTCTTAAATTCTTCTTTTTTATCTGTTTCAGCTGCAAACAACATGCCAGTGGTAATGTATTCCTTTTAATTATTGATTTTAGTAGTTCCTTTAAAATGACCAGATCTGTCCTTTTCCAATCTCAGAAAAATTTGTTTTGTGTTCCTCAATTTTTTTTTCAAAGTATCAAAATTTAACTACTGCTTCCCAGAAACGTTAAAATAACCTACCAAATATTTCTGCATGGCATTCTTTATGAATTTTTTTAAATACTTTTATAAAGTATATTATTAACATTAGGTTTTAAAGAGTATTAAAATACAGAATTTTGTCGTCTGCTTTTTTATAATATAATAATTGTTATACACATCATTGTGTTGTAAAATATTGTTATAGAAATTTTTAAAGCATGCATATCAATAAAACATGTGGAGGGATTAGTGAGCACTGACAGACTGATAAATTTCGTTTTACGTCTTTTTATTGACTAAGATACGAATGAAATTAGGATTTACTTGATCTCTATTTAAATTTTATAGGAAAGTCTAATATACCCAAAATATTGGGTATAGTGAATAATCATTGCCTTTAAGGAAATTGAAGTACGTTAAGTACATATGTTGTGGTCATGTGAACACAATTTTAGGGCGTTTAAGAACTATAATTAAATTATAGGTAGGCTGTAAGTTATTACTGTCTTTGACAATCTCTCGCAATCCTTTGAAGTGAAACAACTTTTATATTTTACCTTTAATAAAGCCACATTCCATTTTGCTTTTATTATCAATGAATCGTCTTAATCTTTTCACATTTTATCACTTCAAGGGATTAGAAATTTTATGTGAAAATTATTGCAATTTACATAACATTGACTGACGGAATAAAATTTCGTATTGGATAAACGTTATCCCAAATATATCTTTCAGCTTGTCTACGACAATTATTTTATATGTATTTGACGTATCTTATGACATCAAGCTTCTAGTTATTCGGGACATATTTAACGATATCACGTTCTATGAAAATGTGCAAAGCGCATATGAACGTGAAAAATACTCTATTTTTTACCTTTGTGTCTTACTGGATTTCTCCACGTGCATGCAGACAAGAAATTCTGTATATTGAAAACGTTTATTATATTACATAAAATTTAGTATATATATATTACAGAGCTACTTACCGCTAATTTTAATAATTAATACAAATCAAATGTTGATTCATTATTTATAGAATAGTAATAAAATTTATTACAATTTTTTTTTATTTTTCATTTCTAAGAGTGTTTGTAGTTCTGTAATAACATTTAACAGACCAAGAAATGCCCAACTGCACATAAATGTGCCTATTTGAAATTATTTAATTACGAATTTACGATATCATCGAAATACTCGTTAGGTATTTTCAAAACAGTATACCTACCAACATTCCCCAAATAATATAAAACGTTACCCGTAATCACTGAAGGAATCATTAACACTTTAAACAAAAGTTATTCTTGTACTAATTTTAAAACGTTTCCCTGTTACTGAATCTTATCAGATCGTTAAAATTTATATAAATTTAGAAATAAATTTTTATTATAGGTTTTAAATAAATCATTCATTAAATCGTGTACGGAAATTCGGAAATTATCGTTCCACATTCACTATATGATTAACAATATACTTTAAACAAAACTTTATAAAAAACCTAAAAAAATAGTGCTAGAATTTGCTTTGAGACACTGATCACGCCTCGCTGCTTTTCAGATCACATTTTTAGGTTTTGAAGTAATTATCATCTACTAATTAACAAATGAAATTTGTTCTTAGAAGTTCTATAATGTTTATTTATCATATGGAATTGGGGAAGGAGATTCATTCATTATGATTTACTCTTTACTCATCAAATGAAATAACCATTGCAAATTTTTTTTTAATAAATACTATTTTGTTGGAATTTATTTATCACAAAAGTTATTAGTGGGGGAAAGGGAAATAGCAATTAATGTTGGCATACTTATGCCTGATAATTTTTATTCTTTCTACAAAATGTTGACATATGGTAAATTATTTTTTACCTGAAATTGCTTCCTAGTTTTAAGTGTATCCACTTTACTTGGAATAAGAAAACAAAAAACATTTAATTCTTTGATGAACTTTTATAGTATAACTTCTAGATTCATTTTTCTTTTTTTTTTTCTTTTTTCTTTTTTTTTCAAATTAGTAATGACATCTATATATTTTTGTTTTTTGCTATTAATATCTCAAACATCAAGGAATTAAACAAAAAAATTATTCTACAATTCTAATAATTCATGCCAATTATGGATTGGCGTGCCGCCAATAAGAAAAAATATCTTGGGAATTCGCTCTTGCATACTTTTTATGTCCTGTAACATGGTTTACTAACCTGAACTTTATTCCTTATAATATGCTCTGGCAAAGGTCAATCTATGACGGCAATTAGACTGTCTTAAAAAGTAACCCAATTTTTTAGAAACCTAATGAGAGCCTGTAAATTCTGTTTAAGCAATGATAATATATCTGAAATTATTCAAGTTGGGCATTAACTTGGTCTGCTGAACAATCGTCGATCAACGTTCCGGGTAGGACTGGAAATTATTCCGCAATAAACGTTCCTGTGTGGCTAGTCTGTTTAATTTACGTACATATATAATAAGCGAATATAAAATTTCAAAGGGGTCGGCAAGATCGATTTATGAACCTCAAATACGAAATAATAAATACTTTTGTATTTAAGGATATTTTTAAATACAGAGGTATTTAAGTATACCGTAACATTTGAATGCAGTATTTAAAGACAATTTTGACTGTTGTACTTGAATACTGTTTTCAGGTGCTATTTCTTCGTCTACCGAGAATAAGGCGTTTACTAACAAACTAGGAGATTAATTCTTCATTATACAAATGAAACGTTACTAAAACACAATTAGGCATTACTAATTTACTACAAATACGTTATTTTTATGATACACTTATAGCTGTTCAAGGAAGATCCGCTTTGTGAACACTTGAGGTGCTATCTACATGTACTTAAATACCTGTATTTAGAAATATTACAAATTTTTCGTATTTGTTTTTCAACTTCACTGAGGTTGAGTAATAGTTTTATGAAGGGTGAAAGATGTTAACTAAGTTAACTATTATTATTACTCAATACTTTTTAGCATGAATTTAATGAATGAAACTTGAATGGTGGATTTTTTTCTTAATAAAAATATTTGAAAATTATTTATAATAATGATAGAATTTAAACATAATATCCTATATCTTTTACGTTAATAAATACTAGTCAACAAATGAACTTTTCTCTTAATTATACTTAAATCGATACAGAAAGTAAACTTGCCGATCCCTAAGCGATATTATAAGAAAAATTATTACCGCCTTGTTTGCCAAAAACAAGATTCTAACTATGTATTTTTTCCCCTTTCTTTTTTTCTATGTGATTTGACGAAAATTGACGATGACCTGTGTGCTGCTGTTGAACCAATGGATGGTCACCCTTAACTCTGTATATCGTTTAAAAAAAAATCATTTTTTTTTTTTTTTTACGAAAAACCGTACTTACACGTGCCACGAAAATTATACGTAAACCCCGCAAATCGCTAATCCGATACTTAAAACGTACGGTTGCGCTATTAGGATCCAAAGTCCTTCATGGACCAGTATAACAATATGGAACGCAACAGTCGCGGGGGTTACAATGACGAGCGTGGCCAAATAATGGACCTTATGGACATGAGGGTTGATATGAGTAGTATGGGCAACAATCGGGGTGGTGCAGGTGGCGGCGGTCGTTGGCAGGGTGGTAACGATCGCCCGCGGCCCGACGACTTCCCCAACAAGAGGAGACGATACTAATGATATTGCTGATGAAAATTTTCTTTCGAACAATTATCCACTTAGCGTCATCATTTTATCTCGCTAGTTAACGCGCACTTTTTTCTTCGCATCTACTGATGAGAACGGAATTTCTGTTCGCGTTTTTTTTTTTTTTTTTTATTAAATGATTATTTGAGAATAATCGAGCGACATAAATAAATGATTCCTTTTTGACGCTTCGAAGAAACAGGAAATATACCAATCGTTTCGCGTGGCCCGTTAACAGGGGCTCTTACGACACATTTGTATAACGTGAAACAGAACCATTGAGGTTGCAATTTGGCTTTGACAACTATAACTGAATAGTGTAGGGGACGCTAACTCGTCCAAAGATTCTTTTTGATAGAAAAATTCCACATGAAAGGCATCTAACCTTTTAAGTATGTAGTGTAATAAGATTTCTGGTAATCTTAAGCTATCAAAAAATGTTTTACTTTAGAACACGTGATTTTCTATCCAAGAGCTTCAGTGAGAATTCAGCGTATTAGTAAATTTAGTGTAAGATTTGTGATTTAATAATTTCTACCAGTGCTTATCATACGAATATGTTTCATTTAGGTTTACATATTAAATGATATCAAACTTTTGGTGTTGTAAACTATGTCTATCAGTATTTCAAATTGAAATGATTTATATCTCTTTATAAAAATCAACTAAAACTCATCTTTATGATTTATCTACATCAGAGATTTGTATTATAAGTTTGTATTTATAGGCGCATTAGATGAGTTTCCAGTTAATTTTTATTTTATGTAATGTAATTTTTATTCTAAGTGCTATAGCGCTGTTATTGAAAATAGGTGTAGTGTATAATTTTATTGATTTCATATATGATAAGTGTTGGTTGCAATTATTGAGTAAAAATTTATTAGTTAAGGTAAATCTGAATTATTACTGAATCACTTTGATTGAATTGTCGAAAATAATATTCAGTCAACTAATACAGTACTCATTAAATACACTGTAGCTAATTAATAAATTTTTCAAAAAAGAAAAAGAAAAACAAAAAAACATCGTAATTTTTCATACTTCATCAGACTAATAAATTCGTTTTATTGCTGTAAATTTATAGAAGTCTAAAAATATGACATTTTTTTCATAAAATGTATTAGAAATGATTTATATTTATTATTAAAATATACATTCTTGAATAAATATATGTGTAATAAATATAACACTTTGTATTTTACTTGTAGTTTTTCACAGCAATATAGCGACCTATACCACTATTTATTTTGACATCAAAATTATAAAACATTTGCTAAAGTAATTTTTAAGAATTATCAAATATTTTTTTTTATAAGTTAAATCATTTGTTCAATAATCACACTCAATAATTTGTTCAAATATTAATTTTCTTTGTTTAGCAAAAAAATTCTTAATATCACATGCAAAAACTATTTTATCAAAATCTTTGCTTTTATAAGATTTTTATATATTTGATACAGAAAAGAAAAAACCTATTGATGCATTGAAACCTAAAAATATTAAAATTGAATTTTGTACATTTATATTTTACTAATTAATGTTATTTTCAGCTTTTATTGAATTTCAACTATTGCAAATCTGGTATTATAATAAGATTATAGATATTAAGGTAATGTTGTCACTAAGAATTGGTTTAAATAATCAATTTTCTTAGATGATAATCCCCTAAAAGATTTTGGATTTCATTATAAAATGCAGAATATTTATACAAATGAAATTAATTTACGTTTTTGAAATACATATTTGTCATTTATGAATTATCAAAATGTAAATGCAAAGTTATCTTTACATAGATGTTTTAGTACATAAATTTTTCTAAAGTTATGGGATGGGTATACATTTGATAACTCATTTACCTATTTAGTATTTCGTTCATTATTCAAAACTATTGTATTTAGCTAGTTGATTAATAACCTTAGAAGTATTTCAAAATATTTTGTTTAAGTAAAATCTATAATTATTTATAACATTTTTTTTTTTTTTTTTTTTTTTATTTCAACTTCTAATTTTTTTTAGTTGTACTTTTATTTACTCATTTTACACCTTTTTTTATAACTTCTTTTATTTTCTAGAATATATTACTTATATTTTTAATTTATGCTTTATTTTTTTTATTACTTTAAGTATATTCTTAACAAAGTGCTTTCCAAATTGTTTTTTAGTTAAGAGTAATTTATAAAGATTAAACTTGCAAAATAGTCATAGTTATTAAATAATTCAATAAATGAAATCCATAATGATAATGTATTGGACCAATATGGTGATCACCTACTTCTTGTAACTACAACTGAGAGCAGACAATTGTTGTTATAATTACGAGATTATTCGTGCATACTTTGCACTTCTACAAATTATTAGAGAGCGAGTCAAAGAAAGAGATTTGTGGAGGAGAGACAGCATTAGCAAGAATATCAATTACTTTTTCAAAACCTCTTAGCAATGAACCACTTTATTTCGAGGTGAGTAGAATGTGAAAATTTTCAAATTATATATTATCCTTTACACTTTTGGGTGGGTTACTACAATATATGGATCATAAATTGTTGCAAAAAAATGTCAATGATTCAATCTAACATTTATTGTGAATGTTGACTGCTGAACTTATTAATGCGAAGAAAATGAAAAAAAAAATGAGAGTAAATATAAAGTTTTAGGACTCTCAAGTATGAGATTAAACAATCTTTTTGACATATGGAGAAATCCAATTCTGATGATCAACAGCCCAGATGTATATTTTTAAACCCCTCAGACAGCCAAAATATAAAATGAAATCTTCTTTGACAAGTGTGGTTGTCTGGGATATTTCTCCCAAATCTGAGCTGTGAATTTTTACTTCTAAAATACATTTAAATAATCACTTGAAATATCATTTGTTTTGATAAACTACATATTGTAAGCAACAGGGAAAGGAACTGGGGTAATTTTTTTTAATTTTATTAAAAGTGTGCTTAATTAGACGGGAAATGCACAAATGATCTAGAACATTAGTCATTTCCTGCTTAAACTAGATTTGTGTACATCTGCTAAGTAATAGGCATGTGGAATAGTGTAGAATAAGTGGTGCAGTTACTTACTATCTGGTAAATTATTATATATTACAAAATGTTAAGAATTTTAGTTTATTGTGCAATCATATATTGTCGATGTCGATGTGGATGCATCTTTAGTTTAAAATAATTAATACACCATAAGATTTTATAATTATACCCCTTATGCAATTTATTGCATCCAGCTTTGATCAACTCTCTGATGAAGATCAGAATACCACAGCATTATAAAATTTAATAATTATAGAATTAATAATGCATTAATGTATTTTTAATGCATTTTTATTTAAGTTTATTATAAAATTGTACTTAAAATACTTTATTGGGGAGGGAAAATGGGAGTTATTGATGCACATATTTTTCATGTGCCTCTTTTGTTAAGAGCTTATATTTTTAAGTTTCCAAATTATTTTAGGAATTGTTACAGTAAAAACTGTTTATCTACGGTTACATTTTAAAAATTAAATTAATAACTAATGTTTCTTGTGCATTTCAAATAAGTGCAATAATTTTGAAAAATGTAAAAATATGATTAGTTTATTTTATATATATATATATATTATTATATGTATATAATCCTAGTTCACATAACAAAATGGCATGTGTTTTAAGCTTCCTGTTGAAATGTTGATGTTTTAAAACTCCTGTTCACAAATTGAATAATTATTGTGAATATTATATTTCATAAAAATTAGTCAAACTTTGAAGTGTCCTTTCCCCTATGATGTCTTCAAATGACGCACCAACAATTTAAAATATTAAGTTCTTAGGGATTTTGATTGACAGCGGGGATATTATTTGAAAACCACATTTTAGATAAACACTAAAGTAGAGCATACTCATCTATGTACTGCTCTGACTTCCTTGATTTATCCTAGTTTTTTTTTAACCGTAATACTTATGAAGCTACTTTGAAATATTGAAATTTTTAGTAGTTAGCTGAAAATGATGCAATAAGTACAAAAACTTAAAAATGTAGTGATTTTTAGGATATTAAATAACTAATTTTATGAATTTCAAGTATCGACTATTAAATTATCAATTATCTAGTTTGTATACATATCTTTAGAAAATCTTAAATGATGTACATACATACCACTTTCTCCATTGTATAAAATTGAGGTAAATACGAGTAATGGTTAATTAAATATTTATATAATTATTGTTAATAAAAATAAAATAATATAATGATTAAAATAATAAAATACATTACAAAATAATTAACCATTATCGTATTTACTTCTATAATAAGAACTACCATTGACTTGTCTTTACCACTGAAGATCACAGTGGTATTTTTACATGGTTACGTGAAATTAAAGCAGCGCTACAGTGCAACCACTGATTATTTTTTCTACATGAAATTAGGAATTATAGTTATGTGACTCAGATACTTTGCCAATCACTTTAACTTAGGGAATCAATAACTGTACCACTTATTCTAAAACTCAATGTTTTTTAAAGCTTACATTTAGTTATTTTTAAATAACTATGTAATTGATTTATGTAAAACAGATTTCGTCTTTAAGTTAATATTTATGTTCCTGAAACTGGCTTTGACATTAGGAAATGTGAAGCACTTATGTATTCATTCATTCTACAACAAAAATTGAAAGAGCAGCAATACTTAAATTGTATTTATTTTAACACATGAGTTTTTTTCTTTCTTTTTTTTAAGCACACATCAAGTAAAAATAATTAGTAAATCACTACTCTACATATAAAAACTACTTTCAATTTAAATATTAAAAAAAAATTTCATTTTTTAATATCTATAAAAATTGATTTCAATTTAAAAATTTAACCTAATGTATTAAAAAAAAGTGTAGATTTTTTGTTTAAATATTAAGGATCATTACTAACTATTTCTTGTGTTTCCAGATTTGGACAGTTGCTGGCTGATGCTAAGATGAACAACTTGAATGAGAATTTCAGGTATTATGATTTTTTTATTTTTATGGTTTAAGATAAATACTCAAACCCCGACGCCACGCTTGTTTGATTTCACTGAATCTTCAAGTGTCAGATACTTAATGGGGAAAATAAAAATAAATCCAGCTAGGAAGCATGGTTAGTTTTCTAAACGCTTTTCCATGTGCCGAAAGTGGAGGATACATTCATTCTTAAAACAAATAAATTTATTAAAGAATTTGAAGTTTTTACTTGATTAAATTATATTATGAAACAAAAATGTTGCAATCGTTAGAAATATTTCTTCTTGTTTTTTTTTTTTTTTTTTTTTATACAATAAGTTTTCGTCACAAAATATTGACATTTTTACACAACTAAAATCAGAAATGAAATTGCAGGTATGGAATTGAAATTAAAATCCACTGAAACTGTTTGCTGCCAACAGATGGGTCTAATTTGCAAGTGATACCATAAGCAACCTGGTAAGTTAAAACTAATTTCAACAATCTTTATTTTCATAATGTATTTTTTCTTACTAAAAATGTGTTATATTATAATCATTCATTAAATTGAATTTTAATATTTGTTTAATACACAAGTAATATCTTATACCAGTAAAGTCTTTAAAGTCAATTAAATTTTTGTGTGACTTATGTAAAGTTAAAATGATGACTATCTTTCGGGGCTGATTACATTGATGCCAAACTCCCAACGTGTACTGAAATATTTACACAAAATATATATTTTTTATTGCATTCTTCAAACAATGTCTTATATTAGTATTCTTTTGTGTTTCAGTTAGAACGGATATTACCAACATTGGGGTGTAGTTCGTTCACAAAGGATTTTCTTATCGAGAAAAAGCGTCGGCGATAAATTGATGAAAGCATTAGTCTTAATGTGTAAGTGTTTATTATATAATTTACTTGATATATTAAGTTCAAATAACATTCACAAAGAGAAATTTTGGCAAGCGGACCACGGATAGCTCACGCTTTTGGTAAGCTGAGTTCCAACTTTTGGTCATCGGATGACCTGAGAGATATCGTTGAGCTAAACGATCATAAACAGTGCCATAGGTGTCTCTCAGAAGGTCATCCGATGACCAAAAGTTGGAACTTGGCTTACCAAAAGCGTCAGCTATCCGTCTGCTTCGATTTCGGCGATCTGCTTCCCAAAATTTCTCTCCGTGTTCCAAATGATGTATCCTTACAGACTAGAGTTTCTGAATATATTTGAAGACAATTCTTCCCTGAACTTTTTATTTAATTCTAAAACTGATTATTTAAACAAATAAGTAAAAGTTGTTATAATATTGTTTTTTTATTTTTTTTATTACAGATCAGACTATCTTCTCAAGGATAGCAACATTCCAAAATCTACGGTAAGATATATATTATGTTAGGTTTATTATGTTTCGAAATATCTTTTGGTAGTTTCTTTAAATGGTAGTGATTTTAAATTGAAAATTGTTAAATGATGTCCTTACAGACTAGAGTTTCTGAATTTATTTGAAGATACTTTTTTGTAACTGAAATTATTATTCGACGATTAAGATGATTTATTTGTATTTAACATTTTAACTAAATTGTTTTCTGTATCTGATTCCAGGTCAAATGTCTGATTCTCCTGCTGTTGCAAAGGTCAAAACATTATACTACTTTCAAGGATCTTCACGGAGTTTGCTGCATTTTTATTAGGTACATTAAAATTATATTATCTTTTACAGTTACAAAACAAAAAAGTTCAATTTTAAAATTGTTTTTAATTTTAATATGATGAGAATTTTCATTTATACCATCTTTCGGGGCTGAAAGTATTGATGTTAAACTTACTCTGATGATCAAAAGATATCATATATCTATTAGATAATATAATTCATTTTATCTAATTTTGATTTAATTTTTGTTTACAGATTGGTTGTTCACCAATATTCATCTAGAGTCCTGCTTACCTGTTTGTAAAATTTTGTTAAAGGTGAATATAAAACTTAAATAAATTATTTTACTTATCCTCTCCTTAAAATTATAACATAACAATTTTATCTGATGAAATATTGGCTAGAGTCCTGAATAACAGATGACAACTTTTTCGTTCAACCTCTGATATTTTAATTAGTTAAAAGTATGTTCTAACTAAATATTTTTTTATGTAATAAATAAAAACTTTTTTGTTCCAGGGTACTGGTGACAGGTTCAAGAGAATGAAGATGAACTACACTCAAATTGTATATTGAAAAAGATAATAATAAATATTTTTTCTAATAAGTATTGCGTTATTTTACTGACAATTGAGATTATTAGGGTTTAAAAAGAAATATTCAACAAAGTAGATAAAGGTAGCATGGAAAAAAGCTTCGACAACATTTTATTGTTAACCGCAGATAAAGCCATATACACTTTCACACGAAGTCAATCGTAGTTTCGTATTAACGTCGAAAATTTATAATTGAATGTTGTACATAAATATAAAGTCGACGATGCTGCACGTGTCCTTGTGTATGTGCCAAAAAGGGTACAAAAATTGTCTCGAGTCTCCTTTTATCCTTTATATTCGTGACACGCTGGCTGGAAAAACTTAATTATCAACGGTGACAGTGGCAAGCTTTCTTTTATCTCTGTATTACATAATTATCTCTGCTTTGCATTAGGATAATGTTTGACATACTATAAGAAACTGCATTTTGAAGTGCGCACTTAAACTTTTTTTTCTGGAGAGCCTTCGAGTTTTACGGGTGAGATGCGATATACTTCTTTAAAGTCGATAATTAAACAACACGGCCGGAGCGGGTGGAAGGAACGATTTTGGTGTTTCACGATCCTATAACTAACTAATCTATATTTTTATCATTTTTTTATTGATTTCATTTTTTAATTATTTTTCAACTTGTGACTTCAATGGGCAAGTGCTAGTGATTTTTCTTTTCGAGAATCTAGTAGTGCCGTTGGCAAAACATTTAGAAAGAATAATTTCATGCACAACTTGAATTCTAAGTACAGTAAAAAATATTAGCAAGAATTTTTTTGTATTTCTAATTTCGGATGAGAATGTAAATAATAAAAGCTAAACTTCTTATCACTTAAGAATACACATGTTTTGCCAGCGAAATCACTTTTTGAGTTTTCGTAAAATTGTTCACGCGAGCGCATTATATGTGTGTGTATATATATATACTTCATTCATCAGCTGCTTTGCGAAAAGTAGCTCGGATTAAACAGCAGCGAAATACAATAATCTTAGCAGCGCTTGCGCCCGCTTAATTTTTCTTATCCACGTAATTCACTTGAATTTCCTCGAAGTCTATGAAATATCCACAAGGTGACTTCGCGCAATTATCCGTTTTATTCAATTTTTCATATTCTTCCCCTAAATCCTCACTTGCCGAACGATTTGCTTTAACGCATTTTTCAGCAATATAATCTCATTATTCTCTCTTTAATTTTCCATACTTAATTATTATTTTATTTTTTTTTTAATTATTGTAGATCACAGACAACTTGTTCTTAAGTCATAAAAACAATTCAATTATCTTTCCCCATACGTAGAAGCGCGTGTATTAAATTTGTGTATGTTGTATTTTCTTTTTTAATTCATTAATGTGTCAATTAGTGTTTATATGTATGTGCGTCGGACGTTTTTTAAGTTTACAAAGGACTTACATGACATCATATAGCTTAATATATCGGATTTTGCATGTATCCATCACTTTGTAGTCAGGAAAATTGTAGCCTCGTGCTTAGGACGAGAGTTCGTACAAGCGAGCACATTGATAAATCAAAAACACATGGACGGTCGGAGTTCATTAAGACGAAGATCAAAAAATGAATTTGTCTTGCGCACGTGTGTAGCCACTTTATAAAAACGTAGAATGGAAATATTTCATCGTTAAAAGATGAGAAAAACAATTTCGAAAAAGTATCTTCAAAAATAGCTCTCGCACTTATGTTTTCTTTTTTTCATCTTTTCGTTAAAAAAGCTGAAGTTTCATTTAAGAATAATTTACGGTGTGTATATATAAATATACTTTAGAATGTTGGATTTAGAAAAACGAAATCGCCAAGCTGTTCTCGTGCACATTTTTTGTTATACTTATCGCGCTTTATTTTTGTTCGGAGTTGATCATATTGTGGTATACGACCGACGGCACGCACAGAGGGGAAAAATACCTTGAACAACAAAAGGAACATGACGTCTGCAGACGAATATTCACGTTCGCAATGTGTTTTCACTTTTGTTCACGTTTGATATTGGTGTGTACCCCCTATAATCAATTTTATTTTTTATTTCACCGCCTCTTACTTATGCATTTCTCTTTCCAATGCCGTATTATGTAATATTTTAATAAAGAATGTTTTATCAATTCAAAGCCAATAGTAAAATGAGACAGACACATTGTCATCTGACGCAGCAATGGGCATTTTATGAGCCACACTTTTTATACTAATGTTTTTTATAATTTTTTGCTTACTTAATGTGTATTTAATATACTTAATCATTATGGATATAAAGTTATTTTGTATACGATTTAAGCCATAGATATTGTATATATATATAATTTTTTCTGCATTCAAATTTCCAAATTTTAAGAAAAGTTTACTGTAAAAGCGTGTTAAAAAAAACCTTTAGTTAATAAAAAGTGCCGATCATAAAGCGAATAATGTAACCACCGACTAAAATAATGAAACCGACAATTGCAATCTTAATTACTTTTTCATTAATTCATGAATTCATTGCATTCTTGCATTTTCCTATTCACTTTGAATTGCTTGCTTCGCCGTCGCAATATGATAACGCGCTGGTTGCTACGATGCACAGTAGAGTGGAAATGCGGTATTCAATGATCACACAACAAGCTTATGCAATCACTTAAATTACACTTTTTTTAAATTCTGTATTACTTCTCAACAGTATCGGTATATTTTCTTTATTTTTTGTTCAAGTAATGTTTAATCGTTGAGATGGGAAAAATTGAGCCTGATTAATTGAGTTCGCGTGCTTGAAAACATTATGTTCTTCCAACTGGATTATTTGCGTTTTACGTCATTAAATTTCAGCTCGAAAGACATTTAAAAAAATGATTAACTTATTAATTACATGAAATATAGTTGATTTATTGACAGTAGCGGCAATCTACCTTTATTGACTCTTCTATTGCTGTCATCAAGCTTATCACTTGGTTAAATTTCATATATTTTCGAAGCTAAATAAGATAAATTAAATCGGCATTATAATCAAAGCTAAAATACATACATCCATTACATTTCATTGTAGGTATTTATATATTAATACATCGATTTTTCAAAGCATTCAAGAAATCAAACTCAAATTTTTCCCACCCGCCAGGCAATAATATGCATTGGTATAATCTCTGCTCTATTCTGCCATTCCTTCTGCATCATTATCATCCCTCTTTATCAAATTTATCGTTTTCCTCGTATCAAACGGTGCACGACAGTATAATAAATTGAATTATAGTTCCAACTATGCTTAGCACACCATATTCATCGACTCGTTACGTAATTTTTCAAAGTATTAAACGTTGACACAACTTTGGAAAAAGATTAGAAGTAGACACATTTTTATTAGAAAAATATTGTTAAATATTGCTGTAAAACAGTTTAAATACATTAACATAATTTTGTTTTAATAATGTAACAAACTATTTAAAAAGGTGGAATTCTTTGTATGATAAATTAATTGATATATCAAAAATCACATATTTTTAAATTATTAAAATCTTCGATTTTAACAAACAGCAGTGAAACATATTACGTACGATAGAAGTTCAGAAAGCGAAGAACACAATGAAAGAACTTTTGAAGTTATAATATGTAAGTAGTGATTAATCCATCTATTATGATGATGTTAGTTGAGTAAACTATGGAACTCCTTACGAATAATATTATAAAAGATTTTTAATTATAAGCAGGCATAGGATTTTTTCAATGTTAAACAAGCACTTCCACTATTAATTACAAAATAACGAGTTAGACATTTATCTTGACGAGTACGTGTTGAAAAAAGCTATATGGAGTAATAAATATGATGTGACGTAAAATTATCACTTATCAGTGAACAGGAAAAAAAGAATGCAAGAGTAGTGTATAAATTAGTTGAAGATATACCAAAAAGAAGAGTCTGAGAAGGATATAGAATATAATGGAAATCGAGAAGTTAAAATTGTATTAACGTCATACCCAAAGTCGTGTCAACGTTTATCGTCCTGCAACTGCGAGCATGCATCCCGTGTCCGTTATATAATTAAACCAGCCGTTCATTCTCTGTTTCTCATCCTCTCTCGCCGTCCATATATCGTAATATATAATATACTTTTTTTTTATTATTCTTATCATCTTGCCCGTTAAATCGGTTATTCTTGCAGTTCATATGTGTGTCTCTCTCACTCTCTGCACGTGTGTATGTATTTATTTTTATAGTTATATTCTTGCTGCGCGCGTATTATATATCGTATGTATATTTATATATATATATAAGGTCCGTCAGCGCAGCGCGCGCGTGGGGCAGAGCGTGCACGTCCGATCGTCTCTCCCCGTTCGATATCCGCGCCACTCGCTCTCTCCCTCTCCCTTTCTCGCGAACCAAGGTGATGGACGTGGGAGAGAGACGCAGAGAGAAAGCCAGAGCGCGTTGAACACATTGCGGGGTCTATGTATGCCGGTGTATAATATGTATGTACGTGTGTCTGTGTGTGTGCGTTTGAGTGAGCGAGTCGATAATTTTCTCTTATTATTTTTATGTATAGTATAATATATATAAGCATCACGCAATCTCGCAGCGGGAAAAATTCGAAGGTATAATATGGTTTACTTTGCACGTGTTGCGCACATGCCCGTCTCACACACACACACATACACACATACTAAGAAGAAGTATATTATTTATATACTTGCGGAGGCTTATGCGCGACGGCAGTATATACGGAGCGGTATGTATATATCGGAGGAGAGGTGTGTTTAGTGTCTCACTGGGTCGCGACACAATTTCTCTTTTTCCATTTCGCCGTGTGAATATATTTATGAGTATTTATGCGGTATCGCGTATTATCTATACGTAGGTCCGCGTTCACCTCCCACGTGACCAGTTTGCTGATTGAAATTCCAATTAAAGAGAACGTATAAGTACTGGATAGACGTAAAATTTTGATGCTGATTAATTAAAGTATTTTTCGCAAGAATAATATGTGCTTAATCGCTTTTTTGAATTAGTACAGATCAACTTTTTTGGCATTTCTAAATGAAATTTCATTCGCTTAATGACAGCTCTATAATTTAATTCCCAGTAGACATTGCATATAGATATATCGATTGCATAAAAATGTACTTTACTTTTCGAATGATGTATTGTCACTTTACTGTGCATACAGCTCCTATATATTGCCAGTGTAGAACACTCTCTCTCTCTCTCTCTCTCTCTCTCTCTCTCTCTCTCTCTCTC
>JAPYZO010004364.1:0-11373 GCA_030522905.1 Torymus flavipes | reverse complement strand
TATATTTGAATCATACAAATTTTATTCAAGATAATGAACGTATCTACAAATATTTTTAATCGGTTTGGTCAGTATACATAGTATTAATCAGCCGTAAGACTCGCTTAATGATCGAAACTAGATTTTAAATGCATCGTTACTTATATATATATATGTATGTACCAAAACGGTTACAAAATGAAAACTCTCGAAAAAAAAAATTAAACCCTCGTATTGCTTGCAAAGCATCGTTCGGCCACACAACAGTCATGCACGCCGCATATTGGGTCCCCGAAAGCCAGAAGATGGCAATGAGAGAAAAAAATCGCGAAACTCCTCTGCATCGCGTCGCGGGCTATATTTACTCAAACGCCTCGTCCTCGTCTTCCTTTTTTTCATTTAGTGCGGCATTATAAGGCAATAAGTCACAGCGGGAATTATACGGCTCGCGAAACACAGAAAGAGAGAGAGAGAGAGAGAGAGCGAAGGAGAAGAAGGAGAAGAAAAAAATAAGGAAGATGCCGGCTCGCAGATATAAACGGGCCGCTTGCGCGCGCTCGGCGAAGAAGATTCTCATCACGAAGTGAGCTGCCCCAAACCCTCTTCCAAAAAATCATCGGCGCCGGCCCGTACTATATACATATTATATATACACATATATTTATGCACACACACATATACACATGCAAGCGTTAGCAGCAGCGCTTTCACTCTTTCTCCTTCCCTCCTCCTCTTCGCGCACACAGGTTGCCGCGAATATTCTTCTCACGGTTAGGTACCGGCTGCAGTCAGCGTCAGCGCAATCGGTTGCAGCACCGCGTGGGCGAACCGGCGAATATAACGCGCCGCGCGCGGGTATTTTCATATTTTTAACCTTCGAGAGATATCGCGCGACTCTACTTAAATGGCGCGCGCAGGCGTTATAAGCACAAGCGGGGGCCCACTTTTTTTTCGCCTGATGCATTTGCGCGCGACACTGGCTGTCTTTGCATATTTCGCTCATTTATGGCACGTGCTCGCACACATACACACGCACGTTTTGCGCTCCTTTTTTCGGGCTCCCCTTATAAGAGCTGACGTAGCGTGCGAAATGCTCGCTGACTGCATTTTTTGAAATGTAGCCGGGATGAATATTGATATTATGGTCTTAAATGCATGCGATTTGGAAATGGAAAAAGGTGTGATTAATGGCTGTGTTTTTTACGATGATTGAGCATTTCGACTAATTGAAATGTAGGCAGGTTATTTGTCTGGAAAATCTATTATATTAGCATCAGCGATGAAAATATCAATTGAATTGTATAAGAATGAAGGAAAGTGCAAATTCTATAGGCTAATCGAAACTGTTAAATAATTTTATAGTAACTTACTAATTTAATGGTTATTTATATTTAAAGTACGATTCGGAAACTTTATCATAATAACAAATACGCTGCTCCATGCAATAAATCAAAGAACTAATTTGACACTTATTCAATCTTCAAAATTATAGTCATGCGTGTTACGAGTGAGCTACCGCATGATAAAAAATTTTTATCATTTTATCGTTAGCCTCTCACTCCCACAAAATTTCATGCCACATTACTTCCAAATTCGTGACAAACCCCAAAAATCGAGAATAATCAAAGCACTGTTATACTTCGACGTCCTTTCAAAATTTGGCGCATGTATTTAAAATAAAAAAAAAATTTAACCCGCTCAAAAAAATGGCACTATACACACACGTGGGCAGGCTCGACTTCGGCATGCCCTACATTCGAGCTTTTCTCGCGGAGAGGCCCGGTCTATAAATAAACGTGAATCAGCCGGGCGATTTCGAGCCCGCTGCCGGGTCCCGATCTCACGAGCCTCTTTGCCACCAGCACCTCCACCTCCTCCTTCGACATGTCTCCTCTCGCGTTCTGGCAGCGCGCGCGCGCGAGTTGCTCCCTCTCCTCCTGGCGATCGTGGGAATCGAATCGGGCACCGGTTACGCCTGGGATACACCTTTATGGGCCCGCTCGTGTCCGCGCAGAATATCGACGACTCGCAGCCGAGCGAGGAGAGACCCGAAGTATACAAGGAGAAAAGAAGAAGGCAAGAGAGGGAGAGAGAAGCTTGCCACTTTGGAAGTGGCGGCGGCACGAGGTGGCACATACACGCGCGGCGCGGGCCCCCATCTTTTCGCCGAGATTTATGCTTATCGGCCGTGCCGATAAAGACTCCCTCCTCGACTCGTCCCTCTCTCTCTTTTCAAGCTTAAAAAATGTAAAAGAAACGAGCGGAGGCGCCGCGCGGAGGTCTCTTGGCTCGTTTTTTTCGCCTCTCTTTTGCTTTTACGATTCGCCGTGCGGTCAAATATAGCATGAAAAGCCGACTGCCCGGCGACCGAATACTGTTATATTTGTTGAATCGCGCGAGTATTTGCGGACGATTTTCGTAAATAGCGTCCAAGAGAGCGAAGTGATTATTTTCGTTCTCGATTTGACCGACCGCTATGGAATGGCAAATCAAATGTTTGATCATCGAAAATATATGCAAATTTAGTGGCCTGTTTGTACATCTCATAGGTTTGGAGTAGTAACACTTGACGGAATTTTAACGATTGCTTTCTGTATAATAAAATTATTGTAAGATTGAGTGATTTGCTTGTACTAAAAAATCTCGTGATTTTCGATGTATATGTAAACCAAATATAGATACCCCGAAGGTACTTATCCTCTAATCTCTTCTGTTCTAGTACACATGGACCTAGAGTGTAAGGATCAACTCACCTCGTCGAGGGCCATGGAGAAAGCTCCGGAGATGGCGAGTCCCTGCCTGTCCTTGAGCTCCCCCTTGATCGCCGTGAGGTATCCGATCGTGAGGTTCTGCGGCTTGCGCGGCTGCCGCTGCTGGGGCGGCGGCTCTTGCTGCTGCTGGACATCCTGGGAGGATTGTTGCTGCTGCTGCTGCTGGTCTTGAGCTGCTGCGAGGGCGCTGGCGGCGGCCGGCGGCTCCGCGAGGCCGCGGCCCGGACACGAGGCCAGCAGCAGCAGCAGGAAGATGCCGAGCGGGCCGCAGCTCCGGCGCTCTCGCTCCTTGCGAAGCCTCCTCTGCCGCACCGCTGGCACTGCCCGCTGGCACGACTGACGGCGAGGCTCTTGCTGCTGATGATTGTCCTGGTGGTGCTGCTGCTGCTGGCGACGGGGAGGCCTGCGGCGGCTCGTGCTCGGCGGGCCGGGGCGCATGGCCGCCGCCGCCACCGGTCAGCGCCTCCTTCCTCTCCTCACCTGCAACGAGACGAGCAACTGGTTATATATATGACGCTGAAGTTCGCGGTGTACCGCAGAGGAAAGAAATAACTTCGCTGCGGGATATGATGATGGCTTGCGGGGAGGGGATATTTAAATTATATACGTGGTATGATGTTTTTTAAATTAAAAACGCGCGATGCTACCCTGGGAAATCCTGCGGAGGATGGCGACGATAATGGCGCGCGATTGCTTCAAGTTTTACCGCTCGGCGTGCGGCTTGACTTCAAGATATGTATATATGTTATACTATACCTCATTATAAAATGTGGATTTCAAAGGTATGCCTTTTGACTTCGGCGGGGGTATAAGTGGGCCGTGAAGAAATGGAAATTCCTCGAAGTTACGAAGTTGATGTGCGACGAAATGAGGTAACGAAAAAGATTCTTTATTTTCTCTTATTTTTGCACATATGTTACGTATCATTAATTTTGTGCAATTATATTATGTATCATATTAAATAGCTGTTGTTGGTTTTTTGTATACCACATTATCAACGCGCTCATGCTTGATTTTAACGTGTCTTGAACAAATTATTGATAAGAAAAGTAATATTAAATATAATTTAAATTTGTCAATTTTTTACTTACACGCAATATAATATTGATTAAAAGTTTCTGTAATGATTAATAAACGCATGCAAACGTATTTAACTTCGAATATACGTAAAATTACATAATCTAAAGTAATTTTGTTAACCTAAAGTAAGTGACTTATCCGGGATTTGATTACAAAACTTACTTTAATTGGTCTAAACTACCTGCACAATTACAATACTTCAAAGTGACAGGCCACCACCCGGGAACTTCAAACTTCCTTCGACAAGCTCAAGGAACGGCAACCGCAATTATAGAGCAGTATATATACGCGAGGCCACGAGGAGGAAATTGCCTCGGTTACGAAAGATATCCTCGCGGCCCTTTTTACGCAACCGCGAACAAGTGCGTCAAAGTCAGAGAGAGAGAGAGAGAGCAAAAGGGAATATATCCGGTATCGCGCGCGCATTCGGTTTTCAGGCGATTCTTACGCGCACGCGCGCAAATGCGGTCAGTGCACGTGGTTGTCAGCGTTCTCTTTCTCTCTCCTGCAGGCCGCGCGCTGTACGGAGAAAATTGCAATGACTTCATTGGGAGCGACTGATATCACCGTCGGCTGGTCTGGATAAAGAGAGATGTCTCATGAGATTGCAGATTACGTGTTAATGAAAGGGGATGTGGCTCTTAATAGAAAATCTTTATTCGTACAGCGACCGATGTATTATGCTGTAAAGGGAACATAACATTTTAAAAAATTTTGATTTGTATTGATAATTTTATGCGTTGAGCCATACTTTTTCCATTGATTTTATCAAATCTAATTGATATGTATTAAAAATCAAAAAATTATTGGCAACATTTTAATGCTAATATTTTTACGCAACCTAAGAAAAATGTTACTCTTCTAAAGTACGACTTTTCTTTTTGCCAAGATGAAATACTACAAGTGTAATTGAAGAAACGTCAAAGGCCAATTTTGCAGTCGGCATAAGTGTACAGTTAGCTTGGGGGCTCGCGTTCACGCACCTGCAATGCTCTCGCGGTGTGCTCGCCGCTATAAGTCGTAAGCACGTTCAATTATGTAATGGACCGAGTCGAGAGAGAGAGCCTACACGAGGCTACTCTCGGCCCTCTGCGGCTCTGCGTCTACTGCTGAATTAGCGAACGATTATGGTGTATCACGCGGTTTTGGCTAATTGGAAATGCACCAATGACACAGGACGACGACTGGCGAGCGGCGAGATTTAACTAACTCGAGAATGACCGTAATATCCTGTTTTATCAAGCGCCATAAGTGGTTCAGTAAAAATTTATTACGTTCAATTTTAGCTGAGATGCTATTTTTAAAACCCGTCAATTGTACAATGAAATATCTCGAGTTAGATTGCTATAAATGAAATAATAAAGTTTTATTACGCGCAAAATTTTAACGGTAACAGGTACGCGAAAGAAAAGAGGAAGAGAGAGCGAAAGGTAATAAGGGGCACCGGAATTTCGGCGAGCGAAGATTTACTTTACATCGACCAATAGAAAGGCCAGGTCTGATTAATTTCTGGTAGGCAAGGCTGGGGTTTTTGAGTTTGGTTGAAGATGAGTGCGGGATTTGAAGATGAGGAGAATTCTTTTGAAATCAGATATAATTTGATATTTAGGATAGTTGTGTAAAAGTTTATGACAAAAAAATTTTTGATTTGATTTAAATTCATTAATTTTAATAATTGGACTGTAATAATTATAAATTAAACTTTATATTTATTAATATGTAGAAGTGCTTTGATTTACAGCAGTATAGCTGCATTTAATTTTATATTACTCTTGGAAATGCAGTTATATTAAATTTTTTCACCAGGCAGAAATAGATTACTTGCTTCCTTATGAGAACAGTTCTATAAATAACGAAAAAATAAGATTGCACATGATTATGAAAAAATAATGCGAAGTCATGTATCGTAAAATAAAAATTAGTTCTTCGAACAAAAACATGTGCGCATTGTTATTTTCGAATCTAATTATTTTAACTTAAAAAACTTACCAACCCATAATGTTATTAGGATAATCATTATAATAGCCTCAAATCAATTATCAAGTTGTTGCGTTTATAAAAAAATTACTTAGGTTATTAGGTAATCAGTGCACTATGAATTGATAATTAGCCAAGATAATCGCGTGAACCTCTTTAACATGATTTAATCGAACAAGATTTAATCGATGTTCTGGACTCGAGTTCATCATTTATGTGTGGAAAAGATGTACATACATAAGTAATTAGTCGTCAAGTGCGCACGAGAGTTCTTCTAACGAAATTGATGTATTATTTTTAGATTTTCCAGAAGCTAACATCTCAAGTTATAAGGAAGTGTTTAAAGTGAAGATTCCGTTTTTACGTGAATATAGAATACGACTTAATCTCATTAAAGTGGTAGTTACGTAAGATCGTCGTCGTTCTTTATAGCCAATTAAAAAGAAAGATCAAACTCGGATTTACATTATTCATTTATTACTTTATGAAAATTTACGACGAGTAACAATGACGCTGATAAAGTGCTCGCAATAATCACCTGCTAAAATACACGAGATGCGGTAAGTGTCCATTAAAAAACTCAAGCATCACTCGTCCATTGCTACTTTTAAATTATTCCGAATTAGCACGTAACTCGCAGTTAATCTCCTGCGCCTCGTTCACGGCGCGTGCGGACAAAAGAAAAACTGGACGGAATCGGACCTTGGTCGGATGAAAATGATTCTTCGAAGACGCTTATTCATCTGTCTAGTGCGAAGAACAATCGGCAATTGCCAGCAAGACGTTATTTGTCCTGATGACAATATATTATGTGTCAGCGCGTACGACCGAATGTCACGTTACAAGTGTGCACATTTCGTTTTCCCGAAAGTCTCGGCTAATTTGATTAGTGCATCCAGGCGAAGCTAACGTAATCTTTATTAAAATAATTTTATGATTGTTTCAACTCTTGTGGTACCTATTCCGACCTATTAAGTTTTACGTATTTTCAAAGAAAAACATATTATAAATAGGTGTATTTCAAGAAAATAAATCAATTAAAAAATAATAAACTAATTAAAAAGAGTTTTTCTGCGTATATTGTTATTCAGTCTATAAGTACATAAAAATTAGCTATTACTTATAACGTACCCCCGAAAAATATCTACGAAAAACATGATTTGTACTGGAAATTAGATACCTACGAAGACCCTGGAAATACCTACAAAAACACATACTGGTCAACCTAACTTTTTTCTTTTTTCCATGAACGCGTTCAATTGCGTCGCCGACGCCTCGATCTCGGCGTCTCCCCCACGACTCTTATACTCGCGGCGTATATACGACGCTTGCGCGCGCGCGCACGCGGCCTTTAATTAGGCCTTAATTACGGCGTCGTTTAACCTCCGAGGTTACGCGAAGGCGTGTGCCGGCAGCGCGCTCAAAAGGCTTCTCTCTCCCTCTTTCCGCGCTGTAAAACGCGTCGTAAGGTGTATATACGCACAGGTCTCTGGTCGAAATAACATCGCTGCCAGCGCGCGACGTCGCGGCCTAAAATTAGCGGCGCGTAATTCGATTTGCGCGCTCTGCGTATTAAGTGCACACCTCGGAAGGACGACGCTGAGCGGCCAATTATATATACACACATGCGCACGTGGGCGCAAAGGATAAAGAACGACACGAAGAGAATGGAAAAGGGAAAGCAAAAGGGACTCGATGTGAGACGCGCCCATGTTTGCGCCGCGGCGGGACTACGCGTGGAAAAGTCGGGTGCGGCACTGTAAAGACCGGATAATAAATTATGTAAACAATAAAGAGAGCGAGGGAGGGAAGTGTGCGCCGGCAGGTGCGCGCCGATTTCGATTGCTTTGTATAAGGCGGAACGCGACGCTTTGTTTGCCCGGCCGAGAGCGGGAGAAAGACGATGATTGTCTACATGCAGATATATAGGGCTGGCCGAGTTTGTGTTTGCTAAAAATTATTAATTGTGGATATCGATTTCGCCGTCGGTGTTTGTTGGACGCAATCAATCCTTGCGTTCTTAACGATTGGGTGGGATTCTTGGGCTTGCGGTTTACTTCTGTTTACCTGGGATAATTGGAAGGTAAAATATTCGAATTCGGCGTTTGAGCAAAGATGATAAAAAGTGAGTTATTATTTTCCTTCTTCTACATGTTAAAGTGCCTTAAATTCGTCGTATTTGCTTTTTAATTACTGTTATAACAATGGATAACGAATGAGTAACCTTAATTAACACATGTATAGGAGTATTTTCCAATTAATATTTCAAAATGAATTTAATTGAACTCTTTTTCATTGGCAATTAATAAATAAAACAAATGATTGAAACAGAAGCCCTTAACAAGCCGCTCGATTTTCCAATACTTCCGTAAATAATCGATATAAACTCACGAACGAGCGACCAATTTGCTCCGCACCTTTAAGCTCTAGAATCCCAAAATCGCCTCTCATTAATATCGTTCTATTAATACCCGACCATGAAACTCCCGTATATACACCTTAATATAAACTCGCGAAAAAAATGGAGCCGAGAGAACGGACATCCTTGTCTCCCCTCCTCCTTTCTTGCCTTGCGAAAGAGCCATCTTAAAAACAGGATCTCTGAAAAAGGGCGCAGGTGAGGCGAATGAGAAAAAAAGGCGAGGCGAAGAAAAAAATAAAAACGCCTCGGCGTAATAACAATCGCGCAAGAGGTACGATTCGCGCGCGCGCGCACACACGCCCTTATTTGCCATATACGAGCGAGCTGTAATCATTTCCATCCTTGGTCTCTCTCTTTCTCTCTCATTAGGCTGGTAGGCCTTTGAGGATGTTTGGCCAACGCGCGCGTATTAAACGAAAAGCACTGGATTCCGAAACTTTCCGGTCGCTTTGTTTTTTTCCCTTCGTCATGTTATGGCGCGAGCTTCACCTCCTTTTTCCTATTACATTTTACCGCGACGATTATTGGAGCGAGTCGCTCGATTGAGGTAAAGGTTATGGGCACTTTTTTGTATACGCTTTTTACGGTCGCCGTTATAATTTGCCGGTAAATGTAATGTTGACTCAGCAAATGGTTTGTTTGAAGATTATTATATATACACGTTTCTCTTCATTTTTTTTTCGTAATGTTTGAGATCGTACGCCAGTAGCCAAAATTGACGCGATAGCTATTTTTGGCGGTACAGTACAAATATACGTATTCATTGTACTGTTATGTTTTGAAGTAGCAACTAGTGCCAAGCAGCAGGCTAAATTAAACTTGTCCAATTACATAAAAGCTATTACTTAATCAATTTAATTATCACGTATACACGAGATTTAATAATATTCAATAACATCATCCTATCTAATGTTGAAAAGATTAAAATTGCAGAGTACGATGGAAAACAATACGGCATTGTTTGTTAATCAAACATACACGCAGAAATGCGCGTGTTCGATTATAACTTATTTTAACGACACATTTACAGAGGCAATTATTTTGTTAGCGCCTGTATATTCAGCGTACATACCGAAGAGCTTGCACACGCGGCTCGCCGATAAGATAAAGCCGAGCAAAGAGAGCAGAGTAGCGAAAAACCGAGAGAGGGAGCGAGGGAGGACGAGAGCTGCGAGTTAGCTCGCGTTTCAGATTTTTATTTGTCAACGAAACTTATATTTAACATCGCGCGGCCCCATACCGATAGACCGGGAGGCGAAATTTTATCGCGCTCTCGCAAAATTGAAAATAAGAGATCGCCGCGCATGCGCAAATAATAGCCAGCAGCCCCTATATATGCCTGCGCGTGTTTTGCGCAAAAAATCAGGGTCAACACTCGCACTATCGTTCGGATAAACATTGATAGCGCGAGCGCTCCCACTGCTACAACTGTACTGCTGTTCTCGCTCGGTTCAGCTATTTTTCTCTCTCTCTCGTCACTCTCTGCACGCGTCTCTCTTCCTCTTTCCCTTTCGAGGTCGCGCGCGTACCGATAGCCAGATTGTTTTTCAATTAGATGCGTATATAGAAAGTGTGTTTGTTTTTCGTGTTTACGCGTGAAAGGAAAGATTTCATTGGTTCAAATGTCGGTTACCGTTTTACTGCTAAAGTCACAACAAAATTTACTATTATCTAGCGCGATTTCGAAAATATGTGTATTATTGTAAGTGGGCAAGAAAAGCGCAACGTTCTGGAGATCGGCGTCAAAACTGGAGCGACCTACGTGTAAATTGAGATAATTGCGTTATTTTCTACGGCGTGTAACAACGAAATGCAAAAAGAGCTATAGGAGACAACACTCGAGACATATTTTTTTTCTCATCGGGGCAAAACTTTTGTAGGTGAGAATTGCCGAGCGATTTTCACGTTTAGCACGGCCGGTTCGCGTTCCGTTAATTACCAGTTAACACCTCGTGAAGCGTATTTATTATTAATATTGCGAATTAACGTCTTTTCGTTGATTGCAGTCGAGCCGAGATGACTGGCTGGCGCCGTAAGACGATATTTGTTACTTCGAAGATAAAAGCTTTTTGCTTCTTTAAAGAGGAAGCTAAGAGGAAGCTTTAGAAGGTCTCGAAATTTTCGAGACAAAAAATGTTTAGAAATATGTTACAAGACAATAATAAAACGTTGCCATTTTTGAGAAAATTTTTCTTTGTGTATGCACATGGATGGGTGCAGATAGCGGATTTATCTTGGGATTTGTGGAGAAAGTATAAATCAATTTGGCTTAAAAACACTGTCATTTTCTTTGCTAGGATATTTTCGATATCTAAAACCGTTTCAAAATTACTATATGTACATTTATATACATTCGAGATAGTATGAAACTACGACAGCAAACTAACGTTTAAAAAACGGCTAGAATCAGTGATTGAGCAGCTCAGGCTGCACATACGTGTTTGTCGAGTTATAAATAGAGGACTTGCGTATAAATCTTTAGAATTATATTTTTAAAGGCGTGTATATTTTCCAAAAATGCAACAAGAAAACAATCTATTTTTTCAAAAATTGTCAACCGAGATGATGCTTTAATAAAGTCAGCCAAACGTATACCAAAAAAGAGGAGCGCCTGCGTTATCATCGAGTGGCTAAAAAAAAAAATCGGCGAAGCTACATCGATAATGATAACGCAACTACACGCGTGTGTCCAGCAGCAGCCGCGTAAATATTATACGAACGGGTGGTGTATATACGCGCAGTATGTAGTTGTTGTCGTGGCAGCAGCGATCGTCTGGCTTATTACTTCAGGATGCATAAATTGTGGCATTTTTGCGCTGCGGAATGCAACGTCGCGCATACTAATGAACAAAACTGCGAGAGCGTCTTTCGTTGCGACCGCTGAATGCACTGGAGTCTACCTAGTCGCGTAGAGACTAGACTGCAGTTGGTGGAGATGCAAAATATATATATTTTTTTAATGTATTTGGATGAAGGGCGAGGATTTATTTACTTTAAAACAAGCGAATATTGAGAATTATTTTATACGAATTCTATACAACATCTAGTCTTGGTATATTTATTCTATAACATGAAATATTTAGCATCCATAGTTTTATACTGCATAATATTATTTTATTTGCAAGTGTGATAGTCATTAAGAAA